>PVJC01024339.1:0-25613 GCA_004026665.1 Murina feae
CTCACAGCGCTGGGGTGTGGGGCCTTTCCGCCTGGACCCTGCAAGGCATCAGCCACCACCTGCCCAGCCCACTCTGCTGCCCGCTGGTTTCCATGATTCACCCGCTGCTCTCTCCGAGGCTCCCGGCCGCCATCTTGCCTGGGCTAATTTGCATACAGCCACTCTGATTGGCTGGTGGGCGTGGCTTACCCTGTCTCGAGAAAGGGTTAATTTTACTATTTCGCTTTTATTAGTTTAGATAGTGACAAGTTCCCTATTGCCTCTTAAATAGTTGAGTTAATTTAGATCTTGTCCCCATTCTCAAGCTGGAACTAATGAAAACATTTGGCTCAGTTCCATGAAGATGCCCTAGTAGAGTTGTGCAGGGCAGGCTACAACTTCTTTGCAACAGACCTCATGACTGGGAGATACCAGGAGTGGGGCTAAAAGCCTCTAAGAACTCAAAGATTGAAGGTGTAACAGACACTCCTCCCTCCTCCATCTCTGATATTGGGGCTGCCAAATGATGACTCCTGAAAATTCCAATTATGCTGCCCATTTGGGGTCAGAAACTGTACTTCATTCTTCTTTGTCATCCTATACCAAGCATGGGCCTGACATGCAGAAGGTACTCAGCCAGGCATTGGAAGAGACTGGGGGGAAGGAGAAGAGGACACAGGTGTAAGCACAGAACTAGACCAAAGAATATGTTTGTGAATACATATTTCCCTGTGCTCTCTCCTCTGTTTTTAATCTCAATGTGATCTGTACGTCTTTTATTATTTAACTTTTTATCCTATTAATTTTTTTTCTCTAATGGCAATAAATGAAGAGAATAAACACAGGGTTAGCAGGGACTTTAAAATATGTATGATTTGATAATTTACTTGCAACTAATACTTTCCCATAATGAACTCAAATTTAAATGAAGGAAAAAATTTAGTATAAAACATTATTATACTAAATTGCTTTCCTACCACACATGCCCCAATCAGGGCTGGGGACTGATCCTACAACCAAGGTCTATGCCCTTTTCCAGAATCCAACCCAGGACCCTTCAGTCCACAGGCCAATGCTCTATCCACAGAGCCAAACCAGCTAGGGCTAAGTGCATATTTAAATACAACATTCTAAAGAAGTTTCTATTTTTTTCTAAGATCCATTATTACACTTTTATTTATTAGCAGAAGGATAAGATGTTTTGAGTAAGTTTTCTAATTTAAAAATTAAAAAAAATACACACACACCCCAAAGAGCCGATAGTTTTAACTTAATCTCTAAAAACTGTAGATATTCAGAATAGAATTGTCTTAATCTACTTATAAATTCAAGCAACAAGACTATTCTTGATTTTCTTGCTATGTGGTACCAGATGAAATCATTGTTAATAATAAGTGGGGCAAGTTAACACTTCATCCCTATTAACATGTAGTGATTTAGATAACAGTGAAGATCAAAGTAACAGAATTCCTTACATATTGTGAGAACTGAAGAAAAACAAACAGGGTATTGTTCCAGCAAACAACTTATTTTAATTGAGGTTTTTAAAAAAAATTCTAAGTTTATTTATTAATTCAATAAATTAGCATGATTTAAAGTTGATGGTTGTGAAAAAGTCCCTTTTTAAAAAATGTTTTTATTTATTTCATATAGGATGAAAGAGGGAGAGATAGAAACATCCATGATAAGAATGAATCATCAATTGACTGCCTTCTACATGCCCCAGACTGGGAACCAAGCCCACAACCCGGGCATGTGCCCTGACCAGGAATCATCCATGACTTCCTGCTTCATAGGTCCATGCTCAACCACTGAGCCACACAGGCCAGGACCTTTCCAACACTGGTAGATTGTTTTTCTGAAGCAAAAACCAATAAACATGTCCTAAGTGTTTACTATTTACATGCCTGTATTAGGTGCTGATGATGGATATAAGTAAGGAACTTATAATCACGTTAAAAAGAAAATAATATTATGCAAAAAATTACAATACCAACTAGTAGTCTATATTTCTCATGTCCTTACTCTTTCTTAATGTCCCCCAAGAAGCAACCTGTGATAATGAAAACATTGAAACATTGGCAGAAAAAATAGGCCTACATAAACCTCAAGCAATTGTTTAAAATATATTTTACAGGCGTAACAAACTATTGAAATTGTATGTATTAAAACTCAGATGATTAGAAAAGCGACTCGGGGAGCTGAATGAAAGAACATTCTACATAATACTTTTAAAGGAAAACAGCCTTGGTACAAAGAAAAGTATCTGGAACCAGGAGAGCTTTGATTGGATGGACCCTGCAGAGTACAAAAATCTCCTGGGTGCATCCTTATTCATTTCTTCACATAACACAGAAGCATGAGCCAGCTTTGAAATTCCAGCTAAAGAATAGGACCTTAGGTATCAAATGTATGTACCCATAACGAAGTCCTTTAAGGAAGTAGAGGCTGGTCTATTGTGCAACCAGAAAGGCTAATGGACCAGGAGGGACCTCAGAGTATATCATTCGCTATGTGTGCGATAATTGGTGTAAGAAGGTAGTAACAAGGATGGATGTCTGTCTCACCTATTACTCATCTAGAAAGACTATTTTAAAGAAAGGGGGTTGTGGGGGGGAGGAGCAAACAAAAGAATTAGTAGAGTGTATTTTCTCATAAAAATCTTTTAAGTAGGAAGAAGTGTCCTTTTTAATAGCTAGGTCACAGTCACCTTCAGGCAACATTTTGGAGTTGAGTGTGGAGCGCCTTGTGTTTGGAGTAGAGAGGGAAATGCAGGGCAGGTAATTATCAAGTGAGAAGCACTTACCTCGGGTCAGAATACTGACATGTTGGAAGATGCTTACTTGTTTAGTTATCAAGCCAACTAAGTGAAGGTGAGGGCTTAATATAACTCGAGAAACAGCACAGAAAACCATCAAGAAATACTATTGCCCCTAAAGATGAAATTATGAGAGAAAAGAGGACAGAGAGCAAACGCTAAGAAGTTTAAGCTTTAGGACTTCAGTTAATGAACAATGGAAGGTCCAGTAACCTTCCTTGCAGGACCAGGAAAGTCAAGGAATGGGGCAGTTGGAGAATATGAATAAAACCCCTTTTCAAGATTTACCTGTCAGGGTGCTTAAGGCGAGTCAAAGGAGTTACAACAACAACAAAATGTAGCAAGCCAATTAAGAAACCACTTCAACAACTCAGGCATGATGTTATTAGGGGGCACAAGAAAACACTGCTTTGGGGGTACAGGGACCCCAGGTGAAGGTTTGTAATGGGGACTTGAAATTTTGGGTCTGGAACTCAGGATAGCAGTCATGAGTAGAGGTATAGCCTGTGTCCTCTACACGGAGGTGATGGCTGACTCATACAGGGGAAATGTCCTCAGAAGAAGACTAAGGAGCAAAAGGTCCAGACTTTAAATCATCCACTTGTTTTTCAACACCACCCTTCCGCAGGAATGGTTTCCTTTGGTTGGAATTCCTTGAACTTCCCCTCCTGTCTATATCCACACCTTTAAGAGTTTCCTTGGAGGAACACCTTTCTTTTCTCCTAGTAATTCCTATGCTCAGGTCTCAGGTTCTCCCACCTGTAACAACTCCCCTTTCTTTTTTTAAAAATATATTTTATTGATTTTTTACAGAGGAAGGGAGAGGGATAGAGAGTCAGAAACATCGATGAGAGAGAAAAATCGATCAGCTGCCTCCTGCACACCTCCTACTGGGGATGTGCCCACAACCCAGGTACATGCCCTTGACTGGAATCGAACCTGGGACCCTTGAGTCCACAGGTCAATGCTCTATCCACTGAGCCAAACCAGTCAGGGCACAACTCCCCTTTCTTGGCCAACTCTAGTTCCTTTTCAAACTTTCATCCTCCCTCTCTTCCTTTTAACGAAAGTTTCTTGAAAGAACCTGTTCTCTCTCTCTCTCTCTCTCTCTCTCTCTCTCTCTCTCTCTCTCTCTCTCTCCTTTCAGTCTTCAATCCATTGTAATCAGTTTTCTGTCGCACCATCCTTTTCATTACTGTCTTCAGGTTCACCAGCCACCTCATAATAAATCCAGTGACCTTGTTGAAATTTAAGTTGACCACAGATTTGCTCCCTATTGAAAGGCTACTGTAATGCCACAATGGGGCATTTTCTTGCATCTCCTCCTGTGTCTAGCGTTGCCTTTTCACTTGCACGCTGTCTTAGCTTCATCTTGGGGCTATCACATCTATGCAAATCATCTATCTCAGTGGGCTTTTCAATCATGACCATTAGAATCACCTAATATTTTAAAAAATGCAAATGCATGAAACCCTCCTCCAGAGATTCTAGTTCAATGGAACTGTAATGGAGCCCAGGCAGCACTCTATTTCAAGCTTTCCAAATGATTCTAATGTGTACCTGTGGTGAAATAAAAATATCAAGTTTTTATTTTTATTAATTTGTCTCTTCAGAAGAATCACCTGAGGCAGTTATTGAATATAAATATATTCAGATCCCACTTCCTTGAAATTCTAATTGAATATGTCACAATTCAGAAACCAAAAAGTAATCAGGGACTCTCCTTCCACTTACAGCTGTTGTGTGACACTGATGGCCATAGTGTTTTTGAGCATCTACTACTGACTCCATAACATTTATTTTCTATTATGAAGTGATCCTTAAGCTAAGAGCTTTCTCCTATGTGCTCTTCGAGCACTTTTCAAACATCAATTACTTGTTTTGTCTCCTTTGACTGTGAGTTTCTACCTTATTCATTTTTTATATGGCAGAGATTTTATTCATTTCTATATGAATTTTATGTGAACCAGCAAATTGCCTCATACATATTTTTTAATGAATGTTAAAACAACTTTGGGGGGGGGCACAGACACATTTGTTTTCTCTAGTACATAATAAATTCTAAAATATGTATATTTGTGAAATAATGAATGAATAAACAAGTTATTTTTATATATAGTATGTTTCTTACCCAAAATACAGATGTGTCCTAAAACTTTTATTTTCTTTGCACTAACACCAATTAGGCTAGTATTCATAAAGATGAATTAAAACTTTCTGCAATCTGCATTTTTAGCTATAAAATCTCCTGCATTATTATGTGACACATTTTGTTTTGTTGTTTATTTCCTGGGTTCTTTTGTCTTGGCGCTGGTTTCAACTTGGCCTAATGACATACTTTTTAGGATGTGTTTTTAGAGTCCTCTTTGTGGGAGGTAATAGAGTACATGAACTTTCGGTCAAACACATTTGGATTCTGTCTCTTTTCTTCTCACTTGTATAGTGAGAATAAGACATACCCCCATCTTTAAGATAAGACAAGATCTGGCCATAAATTTTAATTTCTTTGTTGTCAGAGTATCTGCTCCTTTAAGACAAACTACATATCATATAAATCCAAGAAACAGGCTTTCTTTAGTTAATTTTCTCATTGGCTCTACAATCTTCCATGGGACTATACCTTCATTCATTCTTATATTTTTCTCCAAAATCTTAGAAAATGTTGAGTCTCTCTTCCAATTCAATAGCTTAACTAATCCAGCTAGGTCTTTAATCACATTGTCCACTTAAAGGTTTACTAACACAGGCTTAATCAATTCTTCCTTTATACCACCTCTAACTGGACACAGGCTTTTTTATCTTTACCCTTGTCATAATGGACTGTAATTTTGGTTTACAAGTTCTTTCCAGTAGATTTCAAGTTCCTCTGGGGAAAATACCAAGTTTTATTAATCTTTCATATCCAAGAGCTGAGTGCAATGCTGAAGTATGGACACTTGATGTTGGTGGAATTGAATTACTCCTGGCATCAGACTTTCAGGTCACCTTTACTCAAAACTCCATACCTTCACAGTCCTTCACCATTAGCTTTAGAGTAAGAAAGAGAGCTTGAAGTTCAAATGTTTGCCAGCCCTTTTTTAAAAAAAACAAACTGTGAAATGAAGATGATTAGACCTACATAGAGTGCTGTTTATAAAATTAAGTGAAATGATGGATGTGAATAGCTTAGCACTGTAAGTCCTCAATAATTGCTGATCATGGGGGTGCTCATCATGATTTGGATGCAGTTTCTTGTTTTGTTTTACTTTGTTTTGGACTACAGGGTTCTGCTGGTAAATTTCAGTCCTGAGAATCCAGCTGTCTGTGAAATAGATGGACATGTGGAGTAAATCTAAAACTTTCTTTTGTGGCATTCCTATCACATATTCTTAAATCCCTCTTCTCACCTTTTGTGCTTTCTTGGATGTATCCGGGAATGATATGGAGGCTGAGTAATGCTTTCTGCAGATAACACAATCTTGTTTCTGGACTAAACGCATCATGCCCTTCATTCCTGTTCACTTCAGTCACCCCCACATCGTCTCTCACTACTTAAACTCTCATCCCCACATAGACCGTAATATCCCCTACTCTGGAGCAATCTTCCACTCCCCCATTTCTCCCCTCATGTCCTTCCCATTTGCCTTATGCAATGTCTGGTAACTTAACTCAACTCCTGGAATTATTGAATTCTGCTTTAAATGTTTTTTTGGTGCCCTTGTGGCTACAGAATCCTCAGTTCCCTCCAAAAAGGTGGTATTTTTTCACATCTGAGCCTGGGGTAAAGCTCTCCTTGGTTTCTGTTGGTACTTCCAAACCTCATTCCTTTAAAAAAAAACAATCCCAGCTCCTTTGAAGTTCATGCCATATGGCAACCTCCTATCATAGCAACCCCCACCCCACCCCTGCTCAGCCTTGTTCTATCATGTGCAGACACCAAGGTCACCCCTCCTCATTCAGGGGAAATTTAGCAAGCAGCTCACTGACTCACCACCACTACTCTTCAGTCACCTTTAGTGATTTTGATATTCATGTACTTCACATTGTGCAGAATTTTCTCACTATCTCTGGGCTTGGTGCCTTGACCTCTTCATATCCAGAGATCTTTCTCTCACCTCCCTCAGCCACCTGCTCCAAGGTTATATCCTAGATCTTGTGCTATCGACCACAGATGTCAACAACTTCTGTCTGAAACACCCCACTTTGATCACCTCCTTATATTTGTTGCCAGTTAATCCCTTTCATATACCATCCAGAGTCTTCAGTTTCATGGACAGACTGATTGTGTCAACTTTTACCTTTCATTCTCTTCACATCCTCACTTCCTCACACAATTCCTTGACAGTATCATTGCCTTTATACCTTTATTGTATAGTTGCAAAAACAAACAAACAAACAAACAAAGAACAAAAAAACAGCTCCACTCTGGTTGAATCTAACTTTTGCTTATTATGTGCTTGATTCTGAGAAGCTGAACATGATTTTACAAGACATATGGCCATACTGACCTGCCTCACTTAAAATGTTTGACTACTACCTACAGCAGGCCCATGGTACTCTCAGCTGTCCTATTGCCTATCCCAATTCATTTTACCTTACCACTTTCCAAAATGCCTGTTTCATCATTTATCTCTAACGTATGTTCTGTTCTTCTGTGCTTCAGCCGATGCTCTTATTTTATATTTAACTGCCAAAGAAGAACCAATCAGAAAAGAATATCCACATGTTCCCACCACCCAATGTATACTTCACCATATCTCTACTAAGTATTTTGCTTTCCTTCAATGGTTGTACTCAAATATAAAGTCAACCCATCACCTCACACCTATTAAAATGGCTATTATAAAAAAGATAAGAGATCTCAAGTGTTGGAGAGGAGGTGGAAAAAGAGAACACTTGTACACTGTTGTTGGTGATACTATAAACTAGTACAGCCATTATGGAAAACAGTGTAGAGGTTCTTCAAAATATTGAAAATATAACTACCATATGGTCCAGCAATCCTACTTCTGGGTATATATACAAAGGAAATGGAATCAGTTATCTAGCAGAGATATCTGCATCTCCATATTTGTTGTAGCATTAATCACAATAGCCAAGCTATAGAAACCACATGTGTCTGTCCACACATATATGGATAAAGAAAAAAAATTATATATATATATATATATATATATATATATACACACACACTATATGCATACTAATACACACACACACACACACACGGAGTCTGGTGCACAAAAATTTGTGCACTCGGTGTGGGGGGAGGGTCCCTCAGCCCGGCCTGTGCCCTCTTGCAGTCTGGGACCGCTCGGAGGATGTCCATCTGCTGGCATGCCTGGCCAGCCTGGGTGAGGGGCTGATGGCTGTTTGCAGGCTGGCCAAGCCCCCCAGTGGGAACCCTCACCCCATGAGGGTTTAGCCAGCCTGGTGAGGGGTTGAGGGCCATTTTCAGGCTTCCCAGAGCCCATTCAAGGTTCAGGTCCCTACTGGGGTGCCTGGGCAGCCTGGTGAGGGGCTGAGGGCCGTTTTCAGGCTGCCCACAGCTCCCATTGACTCAACGTTCCAGGGAGGCTGGCTGGAATCAGGTTCTGGGGTTTATTTATCTTCTGTAATTGAAACTTTGCTACTTTGAGCAGAGGCCTAGGCAGGCACGAAGCCTCCTGTTTGCTTCAGCTCCATGGCTACTATAATTGAAACACTGTTTCCTTGAGCAGAGGCCCAGTTGGCCTGGGCAGGCAGATGCAACAGTTGCAATGGAAGTCTCCTGTTTACTCTAGCTCTGTGGCAGCCAGCCTCCATCTTGGCTGGGTTAATTTGCATACAACTGCTCTGATTGGATGGGGTGTGTAGCTTGGATGGTGGGTGTGACTTAGGTGCCTCAGAGTGATAGTTAATTTCCATATTACTCTTTTATTAGAGTAGATGCTATTAGTATATTACTATACTGTATTGTGTACTTGAAATTTGCTAAGACAGTAGATCTTAAGTGTTTTAATACAAAACAGTAATTATATAAGGTGGTAGATATGTTAACTAGCTTAATTGTGGTGATCATTTCATAATGTGTACATACATTAAAACATCAACTTATACATCTTAAATATACACAATTTCTACTTGTCAATTATACCCCAGTAAAGCCACTAAGAAAATAAAATCAACTCTTTCTCAAAACCTTTTTAGAGTTTTAGAGTCTATCCACTGGACCCCATTCCCACTCTCCTACTCAAGGGCTTCCTTTCTATAAATATCCCCAACCTGTCTTGAATCATTACTTGTCCCTTGTCAAAACTCCATGTCATCCTATATCACTGAGGGAGAAAGGGGCCTTCCAGTGTTTTCTAAAGTTCTAACTTTATTATTGCCAAGTAACTTAGTCACATTGCTTCAGACACACAGACTCCTTGATCTCCTAGAATATGCCAGATAGGCTACACTTTTTTATTCCAGGGCCTTTGTACTTTCTTGCTGGCCTCTCTGTTGGCGAAGGCATTCCTCTAAATGAGTGGTTGGCTTTGCACTTCAGTTAGGTCTCTTTTCAGACACTCCCTTCCAGAGGAGGAGGACTTTAAAATGGCTACACTGCCCCTCTCCTTGGTAGTTGCTGTTTAATCCATTCACCTGTATTATTTTTCTTCAGAGTTTCTAATAACCTGATATATAACATTATTTATGTGTGTGTATTGTTTCTCATCCCCCCGTAAAACTAAAGCCTATGAAGAGTATTGTGTGTTTTTTTTCTTCTCACTGCTATGTCACCAGCAGCTAACAGTATTTATCGTGCAAAAAGCATTGTTGGATGACTAAGGAAGACCTTTCTTTTGAATGTCTACATTCCTGTATAGACATATACTTTCCTGAAGTCATTCAACATCTTTATTCACAACTTACATCAAATCTCTTGCACAGTAAATTGAGAATGTAGGCAAGTAGGCTGGCCATACCCTCTGTTAAATGTCTTGTCTTCTGTCCTGGTACTAAATTTATTGATTCACCCTCTCTCCATTTCCCGCAGCCGTGGTGAAGGTCCAAAATCAATAAAAGTAAGACTGCTTGGAGCAGAAAAGTAAAAAAAAAGAGATAAGAGAAAGGGAAATATTGAAGAAATGTAAAAGGAGAAAAATTTAAAGAAACTCATACACTTCTTAGAATTGTATTTGGGAAACAAAGATCATACAGGCCAATTTGGAAAGAAAACACTCCCACAAAAGTGTGTCTCTGTCTTCCCCTTTCTCTGTAGTAGGTTCTACTCCGTCATGCAGAAGGAAGGACAAGTCTTTGGCCTCAGTTTCTAGTTATCTGAGCCCAGGTAAAGATAAACAGGATAGGCCCAAGGCAAAACTGTCAAGTGGAAAAATTTGGCTTATGTCTGGAAATTTCCCTTTCTCTGCTCCCTTTCAACCTGAAGATAATCTCCCTTCACCCCCTGCTTCTAAAATCTTCCTTGCATCAAAAAAGAAAAAAAAAAGTCTTAAAATATTTATCATCAGGTTGTAATTTCATTTTTACTTCAGTTAAATAGTAAAGCCAAGGCAGGCTTTGAATTTTCCTAACAACTGATCTGACCTTCCACTAGAGAGCATGGCAAAACATTAGGCTTAATCTAGTCAAGGAAGCTCAGGCCAGGCCTCTATCTTGAAGCAGTGTTTTCCCACAAATACTTCTTGTATCCAGGAAAATTCTTAGCCTTCTGTTTTCCTCTTGGCATTTAGATGCATGTGACCCCATGGCAGAGGAGAGAAGGGTGCTCGATCTTAGTGCTCCTTTTCACAGGTTCTGACTTCTGGGTAACTCATTTGTTCTGTTTCTTGGGTTGGTGAACATTGAGTTTTG
Organism: Murina feae; assembly: GCA_004026665.1. Classification (NCBI taxonomy): domain Eukaryota; kingdom Metazoa; phylum Chordata; class Mammalia; order Chiroptera; family Vespertilionidae; genus Murina; species Murina feae. Next base: position 10,616 of record PVJC01024339.1, read on the forward strand.
TAGGCCCATCTGCCTTTGGCTAGGGCTGATAGGTGGTAACCACTACTAGACTCTGTCTCAGCATCCTGGTCTGATGCTCGTCTTGTTCTCAGATTAGCCCTCTGACATTCATCAGTCATCTCAGCAGCTCAGTTTCCCCCCTAATGTGGAAGGTAGGAACTTCCAGATTCCTGGTGTAGGAAACAGAGAAGCAGAGGTGCTAGCTTAGGCTTCTCTACCCATCTCCTATCACCACTTCAGCTCCCCAGCTCCTGGGCCATGAGGGTGGGAGAATGCTCCTAGGCATTGCAGCTTCCCTTCCACACACCCAGGGGTGCATGCCACCGACATGGCGATGACAGGCTCCCCCAGGTGGGGGTGTTTCTATGGCTGCATTGATAATGTGAGCCCTGAAGGTGAGGAAATCCAGGACTCTGGCAGCTTCTTGCCTTACTCTCTGCTCCCTTCTCACATTCCATGGCTCAGAGTCATTCTCCCCCTACCAGATTCTATAACAACATATATTACTGACTTCAGAGAGGAAAAGAGAGGGAGAGAGAAACTTCAATGATGAGAGAGAATCACTGCTGGGCTGCCTCCTGCACACTCCTCATTGGGGATCGAGCCCACAACCTGGGCAAATGCCCTGACCAGGAATCAAACCATGACTTCTTCCTTCATAGGTGGATGCTCAACCACTTAGCCACACCAGCCAGGCTCTATATCCCTTTTAATAATATTTTTTGTCACTGCTTTTGCTATTCTGAAATAAAAATCATAGATAATATGACTCTCCTCGCATAACTTCAAAAAATCAATTTATTACAGTTGGAATAAAAAGAGAAAAAGCAAAAGTAATTTGCTCTTTATGTAATTCAAAATGAAAATGCATGTGTTGTCATAACTATAGGGAAAGACATACTGGATTGGTCTGGTGGTTAAATCTACACGCACAAGTACCTACAGGTGACTGTCGTGAATGCTGAACTGGAGATTTAAACTCTCTGAGTGCTCTGTTAAGGATATTCTGAAACAGTGACCAGATATCAATAAACTTGTGAGTGAAATAAAGTATGCTGCTGTACACTATGGAAAATATAGAACATAGTAAACTGGGCAAAACTACTTTCTGTTTTTACGTCCGATGGAGTTAGGTTTTAGCCTCAGATAACTTTAAACTAGTTTCTATGTCTGTCCATGGCTTAGGATATGACTTTATTTCAGTGAATCGGGCCACTCATTTTAGCTGCCTGGAATCCCTGGGCACGACTCATTAAGTACAAAATGTGACCTCAGAGCATCATGTGACAACAATGACAGAAGAGCTCCTCAATTTTCCAAAATGCTCCCTAAGGGGTGGTTTTCAACCTATTGTAAGAATTACTTGTCTGCACCATTTCTTCCTCCTTCACCGCACACGGCACCCAGTGCTGCTGTTACTGTGGAGGAGACATCTGCTCGTCCCTACACCGAGAAGAAGGACCCATGATCTGAGTTGTCTGCTGTGCTTATTGCATATCTGCAGTTAGCAATTTCTGAGGATAAAATTGAGTGCATTGAGCTAATACTACATCCAAAGTATAATCTCAATTCCACATTAAACCTCATTCCTATGTTATATTACACAGACATTAGCACATTAAACTGTTTTATACTAATTTATTCATTTGATGTTTTCCAAATTACAGAAGCAGTACATGACTGGTAACAATTAAGCAAAAGAAAGATGACTACAAAAATAATTTATCTCTTCTCTCATTTAATTTTATCTCCTCTGTCCAAATACATACAAACACACACCACTCATATACATACCCCCATATACACACATTCACATGCAAACACATGTGCACACTTTGTCTTGGTTACTTTTAAATTGAAATAGCACTCTAATCTACACATTATCCTTCTCAAGTTAACATTATATCATGGCCATCCAAAAAATCTGTAAAACTTAATTTCTTGAATAAATAATATATAATACAAAGTTGTATGCCCTCATATGCACTCCCTGATACAATTATCTGGGAGAGATTCATTGATTGGCTGTTTCCTGCATGCACCACATTGGAGATCAAGCCTGTAACCAGGACATGTGCCGTGACCTGGAATCGAACTGTGACCTAGTTCACAGGTCAATGCTCAACCACTGAGCCATGCAGACCAGGCTTTCTCATTCTTCTTATCCCTGGAAGCTGGGTCCCTATTGGTGACTTGTTAGTTCCATGTGTCTACTCACTGGGGCCCAGCAATATTTTTATTGCCCATGATGCCATAATAAGAACATCTAACCTAATAAAAGAGTAATATGCAAATTAACCTTCACTCTGTTACACCTAAGCGACGCCCACCATCTAAGCCACGCCCACCAGCCAATCAGAGTGATGATATGCAAATTAACCCAGCCAAGATGGCGGCCGGCAGCCACAGAGGTAGAGCAAACAGGAGGCCAGCGATGGAGGAAACTGCCTGCCTAGGCCAGCTGCGGCCTCTGCTCAAGGCAACAAAGTTTCAATTATAGAAGATAAATAAACCCCAGAAACCTGATTCCAGCCAGCAGACTCTCTGGGACCTTGGGTCAATGAGAGCTGTGGCCAGACTGTAAACAGCCCTCAGCCCTCACCCAGGCTGGCCAGGCACCCCAGTAGGGACCTGAATCCTGCAGGGGCTGTGGGCAGCCTGAAATTGCCCTCAGCCCTCACCCAGGCTGGCCAGGCTCCTCAGTAGGGACCCAACCCCTGAAGGGGCTGTGGGAAGCCTGAAAACAACCCTCAGCCCCTCACCCAGGCTGGCCAGGCACCCCAGTAGAGACCCGAACCCTGAAGGGACTGTGGGAAGCCTGAAAACGGCCATTAGCCCCTCACCCAGGCTGGCCAGGCATGCCAGCAGGTAGACATCTCCCGAGGGGTCCCAGACTGTGAGAGAGCAAAGGCCAGACTGAGGGACCTCCTGAGTGCACACATTTTTGTGCACTGGGCCCCTAGTATTAGTATATTATACAAATAGCATCAGATACTACAAGTATTTTTCAAATTCATTCTGAAGTTAAAACTTCAAAATATGGTATAGTAAACATGTTTGGAACTATGTCAACATTGCCAGAAAAAACAAAGGTACGTAACCATAGCTGAGAAATGAATGTATCACCATGTAAAGTTATACATCTCCTGCCATGTTCTATGAAATTCCTTCAAAATAAAGTAAATCAAAGGAATATTCTGGAAACAGGATAATATAGTTCACGATGTCCATCAGCATGCCCATCTCCTGCATCCAGTTAAGCAGGAGAATAATTACTCTTCATGGCAACCAGTTGCCTACTTATCAGATACAGAAAATAGCTTAAGTACTATTTTCCTTAAAAGAGAAAGAGATATATAGTTCTTAAAAGTTCTTTGGGGCCCTGACAACCTCAATGCCAGATCTTCTTGCTTAAGCAGTCCATCAATCAGGGATGACAGAAAATGCATCTTAAAGAGACTAGGATACAAAACTAAGAATGGATTGGACTGGATCCAAAAAGGGGCTGAGAGAATAGGAAGCTGCTAACTGCACTTTCTGTAAATACAGAGGTTCCTCTAGGCACCCTCTGCAGCTCTATCAATGAGTTTAAGCCTCACAGGGGCAAGCAGATGAACTCTTTCAGGCTGAAGGCTAGAATCTGAGCAGAACTCAGCATCGCACAGCCCACAGTCGCTGTTTCTACACTGAGGGAAAGTTTCCTCCAAGGCCCTCTCAGACAACCCATCTAGACTTTTCTCTTAGGGTCCATGGAACACCCTGAATGCATTGTCCACATTGGCTTTGCAGACTTGGTACATGAAAACTACTTGCATTGAAAAACTTACGGTTGAGAAAAATCAATACCTTCTGGAAAATTTAAAGCCAGGCACCAAGGTCTTAAGTGAACTTATGAAAGCTCTTAACAATTTCGTTACTATAATTAAAATAAAAGTATATGGAAGAAAATTTACTATTTCATACAATATCCAACAATCATTGAAGGCTTTTTCTGAGCCTAGCCTTGCACATTATCATCTCATTTGGTCCCCACAAGTTAGATACTATTTTTATTCCTGGTTAATAATAAACATTCTACAGTTATTTTTATTTACATTTTATTCTTTGTTATAAACATTTAAGCATTTACCTTTTCTTCTCTTCAATTTCAACCAGAAACTCATTGATAAACTTTTCTTGGCTGCATACAATATGAATACTAAAACTTACTATATCTATTCCTTCAGCTAAATGTTTAATACTTTTCTGATAGTATTATTTACTAGAGGCCTGGAGCACAGATTTGTGCACCAGTGGGTCACTCAGCTTGGCCTGAAGGGATTGGGCCGAAACTGGCTTGCCAACATCCCCCGAGGGGTCTCAGATTGCCAGAGGGCATGGGCCAGGCTGAAGGACCCCACCAGTGCACGATTGGGGCCAAGGAGGGACCACAGGAGGACTCCAGGACATGTCCAGCACATGTCGCCTAGTCCCAATCGGCCGGACCCCAGCACAAGCTAACCTATTGGTCGGAGCATCTGCCACCTGGTGGTCAGTTTGCATCATAGCGACTGGTTGAACGGTCAAAGGCACAGTTGGACACTTAGCATATTAGGCATTTATGATATAGGATAGTTATTTCTTTTCTCTTCCTACATTCCACCACAGTCCCAGAGACAGAGAGTAACCTTAGTATCTATGATGAGAAAAACTTCACTGAGCTCTGAATGTTTTCAACTTCCCCTTAATAGGGAGACATAAAATGTTGGTAATTCTGTAAGCTACAGTGCAGTCTATATATTCCCTCCCTATACTTCCTGTAAATCTGGATTGGGTGGAGAATTGGGGGATGTGGAATAAGCATCTTTTTCTAGCTGTGGTTTATAATCTGCTATTATTGCATGCTTCCAAAATAAGGGAAAGAAATTAGGTAAACTATTTGTGAATATCTCTGAACATGAAAAATTAGTGTTTTATAGGCATTAAAAAGAACTTTGGAATCTATGTAGTCAGCATAATGCATTATGGTTGCTAGACCACTCAAGTCTGGCAATTTCATTTTAGCAGATCAATTCTGCCCCACTATTGCTCCTAGGCTGCAACTTGGCCAGATTTCACTCTAAAGGGCATTTTATGGCAAAGATCCAAACCCTCTCACAGCAGAAGCTGAATGCTAATGGAATTGTTGTGATTTAAAACTGTGAAACACAATCTATTTTTCAATGAAGGAAACAAAAACTATAACCACAAATATTTCCAGTAGCTTAACTCAACCTTGAAGGATATTTTTGCATTTTTATTCATTATTTAATGATGAGATGTACAGTAAATGAGTGTCAGATAGTGTCAGAACATCAGATTAGAAGACTTGGGTTCATGTTTTGGCAATGCCACCTACTAGTTGGGTGACAGAGTGCAAATTACTTAACATCTTATAGCATAGCTGTTAAAAGAGAAAAAAATAAATTTCTGGATGAGGCACATAGAGAGTGTTCAATAAATAGCTGTTGCAATTCTTATTGGTAACAATGCTAAGAAAAGTATTACTACTAGTAGAGTTTAATCTTATTCTCTAATTTTGGTGATGGGAATGTTTGCATTCATTAGGTGTTTTTTTTCCTTTCTCCTATTATCCTTTTTCCTTTCCTCCTTTTCTTTCTTCCTTCCTTCTTTTTTTTCTTTCTTTTTCTACTTTCCTTTCTTATTAGTCCAAAATATCAAAAAACAAAACAAAAACAAAACAAAAAAACTGCTCCTGAGAGAAATCTTAGGTTTAATAGAAAAAGGTGGTCTTTATTTCACAAAGAACAATGACAAATCAATTTTAAAATGCCAATGAGGTCAGCAGGGAAGTTCAGTGATTGGGCCTTGATCTATGAACCAAGTGCTCACAGTTTGGTTCCTGGATAGGGAACCAGTCCAGGTTGCAGGTTCAATCACCAGTAAGAGCCCTAAAGGAGGTAGCTGATCAATGATTCTCATCATTGATGTTTCTCTCTCTCCCTCTCCCTTCTTTTTTTGAAATCAATAAAAATATACTTAAAAATAATAAAATAAAATGCCTATGAACTTTTGAAAAATGTAATTATGTAAAATAACCCACACATCTAAGAATCTAAAGCATATCACCCAACTCACATTCACTGATTCACAGGTAGCAAATTTTCAAAATTTCATAAGTAAATAAAAATTTGTTTTTAAAAAATACCTTATATTTTAGAAATAAAAGTGAAGAACTTGTTTTCTAGTATCAAAAATACAATAATATTACTTAATTAGAAAACAAAGATTTTCTTGGTTAGATAATGAAGAAACTCAATCTCTAAGGTTATTTCAACATTCATTAGACACTTACTATATATTATAACTTTAAAAAAACATTTTATACCACCTTACAGCAAAAATAACTGAAAAAAACGCAGGATCCTCATTAAACCAACATACATTTTTCAAGAGGAGCGGTGAGACTTGTCCTGGTCATATAAAGAGGTGTTTGTAAAGGGGCACAGCCAAAGGAAGGAAGATGATTTAGGAATTTCGGGGGGTATCAATACAAGACATGATGGCTAGTACACTAGGATCATAGCAGTGAATACCATGAAAAGTAGTTGGATTTCATATAGTATGTAGGTAAGGCAATAGAACTCATTGATGGACTAGTTATGGGGTAAGAGGTAGAAATAAAAGTCAGGGATAATATTTCATATTAATGAACTTCATACAAACAAACATCAAAGGATCATTGAACATTTTTAAAAAGCCTCAAAAATGAAAAGAAGAATAAAAAATAGGTGAAATAGGAGAAAAGAAACATATAAAAATTATTAACCATTATATTCATAAAACAAGAACAAGATCCCATAATATTTAAAGAAAACAACTGGAGATTATAAAAAAAAAATTAGAAAACAAAAAATATGATTGCAAAAATTAAAAGTTTGTGAAAATAAAGTTAAGGGAAAATGATTTTTAAAAATGGATTAAAAGCAAAGGAGATAATTTTCAAAATTGGGAGTTTTGAGAGTTAAAACTGTAAAAAATTTCCCAGAACTAAATAATGTGAATTCCTACATTGATATGACTCTCAAGATGTCATACAAGGACTTGAAAAATATCCATACTAAGGGAATCCCTGTGAAATGTCAGCATATAGAAAGAAAAAAAATCCTGAAAGCTTTCAGAAGCAGAAAAACAATCAAAACATATTAATACAATCTTCTTAACAGCAACAATGGAAGCTAGAAGATAGTGGCATAATTCATTCAAAATTTTGACTAAAAAAATAATTTCCAAACTATAAGCTTATACTCAAATCAACTACTAATCAAGTGTGAGAAGTAAATAAAAACAATTTTCAGACACAGATTTAAGATATTTGTCTCTTATAAATATTTCTCAGGAAGTTATTTGATCATAATTTTACCAATATGAGGAAGAAAACAGAAAAGGCGAAGAAAAGTCTTAGGATATTAATCAAAATAAGCCTTAGAATATTAATGAAAAGATAGTGGAATTGAAGGCCTAGCGATGAAAAGTCCAGATTTAAAAAAAAATTATCTTTATTATTGAAAATAATTCAAAGGTCCCTCTTTTTTATTCCCATTGATCCTCTCTACCCTGCACCCACCCTTTCCAGGCCTTCACCATACTATTGTCTGTGTCCGTGGGCTATACGTACAGGCATGTAAGTTCCCTGGTAAATCTCTCCCCACCATGCTCCCACCCCCACCTTCCTTCTGAGTCTATTCCATGCTTCTGTCTCTGGATCTATTCTGTTCATCAGTTTATTTTGTTCATTAGATTCCACATATGAGTGAGATCATGTGATATTTGTCTTTCTCTGACTGACTTATTTCACTTAGCATAATACTCTCCAGGTCCCTCCCTCCATGCTTTCTCAAATGATAAGAGATCCTTCATTTTTATAACTGCATAGGAAAATCCAGATTTTAACTGAGTAAAAACAAAGCTCCAAAATGCATAACTCAAATAATGAAATGATACTTAATTTTTAAAATAGATTAAATGGAGAAGATTAGCTTTATTGGAAAAGTTACAAGATCAATCAGTGGTTGTTATATATGAAACCAAACAAAAACAAAGGCAAATGTAATCTTCAGGAACAACAACAACAAAAGCTGTATAAGAAGCAAATTGTAATTATCATTATATTGATCATCTCTAAATAATATTTCCATAATAATAATATCAGTAATATAAGCTCTGAATATTTATTTAACACCAAATTGTAAAATATCTCTATTGGCAGGATAGGAAGAAGATTGAGTGAATGTCAGAGGGAATGTGGCAGGAGTGACAGGGCAGGGGTGTACAGAGCTAAATTCTCATCTTTAATAACAGGAAGTTCATAGATGATAACGTCTAAAATTAAAGAATCAAGAAATACCAATAAAGCATGTCACTTGAAAACACATACTTAAATACTAGAATGGATAGTTAAAAGTGTTGCAGATGGTTTCCAAGAGTATAGGGAAGTGAAATGGAATTGGATACATCAGGATTCTGCTGTTTTTATTATAAGCTCAGTAGTATTATATGACTTTTAAAATATCTACATACATATTAAGATCTCTTCTAGCATGTTTATTTTACCATTAACAAATTTTCATATATCTGTGGAAGCAGAGGCTACACCTAAAAATGTGCCAGAAAAACTTGATCTTTGAATACAAAATTATCACCAGTGTTCTCCTGATACAGCTTCCAGTCAGAAAGAGAAACATCATTTTGAAAATAAAGTAATCACATAAAGTTAGATCAGCAAGTACCTACCTTTAAAAAAATAATTCATCAGATAAAGTATGAGTAGCTATAAAAAACTGAAGCTAGCTGTTAAACTGCATTAGCAGCGATCTCAACACATTCCTCCCCCATTTCCCCAAGAATCCAGTTTGGTGAAAATTAACTGAGCTTAGAACCTGTCATTTTTCCAAAGTGATGATTTAATTTATACTTAGGGCCAGGGCCTTATTCACTGTCTATTCAAGTTATGAGGGATAAGTTGGGAAGAGACAGGTTATTTGGATTTATTTAATTCTTCTGTGCCTCTCTGCATGGTGTGACCAATGTCTCCTCCTTCATGGCCAAGTGAGCCTTCAATAGAAGCCCATAAGGGAAGCTACTGTTTAATGACTAGAGGTCTGGTGCATGAGATTTGTGAACTTGGGGGGAGGAGGGTCCCTCAGCCCGGCCTGCACCCCATCACAGTCTGGGAGCCCTCAGGGGATGTCCAACTGATGGCTTAGCACTTTCACGGGAGAGGCTCCTGCTACCACAGCTACACTTGCCAGTCATGAGCCCAGCATCTGGCTGAGCGGTGCTCCTCCTGTGGGAATGCACTGACCACCAGGGGGAAGCTCCTGCATTGAGTATCTGCCCCCTGGTGGTCAGTGTGTATCATAGCAACTGATCTTTCTGCAATTCAGTTGATTTGCATATTAGCCTTTTATTATATAGGATACTTAGATTCTCAAAATATTTTCCTCTGTCAGAAGAAAACGCCCCCCACACATACACACCACTGGGAATAATATGTCAAAATGACAGTCATAGAGGAACTATGTGCTCTATACTTTTTTCCCCCTCTATTATCAGGTTACTTATTTCATTAATGCTTATAGAGCTATCTAATGCTTTAAGCCATATTCCATTATATGTTACAATTATTTCCCACATGAGTGATTTTTGTACATTATTTAGTACTACCAAACACAAATTCACTCTTGTTACTTTTAAATTAATTCATAGCTGCATCAAGCTTCCTCTTGTCCTTTTATTTAATTGAAAAAGATTAAAAATAATGTATCCTGAAAGGGTTTTTTTAAATTTGTTGTTTATTTTCCCCTTACCCTTAAATGAGAACTTGGTAAGGTCATCCTCAGCTAGCATACATCTGAAGTACACTCAAGGTTTGCTGATAGTTTCACGAGCCATTGATGTAGCTTAATCTATAGTATGGAGGGGAAGTTCTCCTCCTACATAAACCAGTGTTCCACAGGTAATCTTAGAATACTTTGTGACCTAAAAATAAATGCTTGCTAGCAGAAATGCTAATTTTTCTCCTTTTTACCAAAGGAGAAATTACTATTTCTTTCATTGTACCCATTTTCTCTACAGGGACCAGTGTGATAAAAGTTTTCATAAAAATAAGTGAAACTTATATTTCCTATCTTTTCCAAATTCAAAACCCACTGCAATTTGGGTTACTACAAATAAAAATGAAATAAAAATGTAGCTACGGGGACAGGGTGTTCACAGAGGGACTAGATTGAAGATTGAGTGTCCAGCTGCTGGAATATAGGAAGAAAGACAAGCAATGACTATGGATAATCAAATACTCTGATGATTCCTGCACTAGTTCTTGATGTATATTAATCCATGTTAAGAATGGGAACTTCTAAAATAGGCTCATCTATAACTGTACACATTTCCCTAAGAGTTCTTTATGATCATGAAAGGCAAAGGGAAAAAAATCCAAAACATCTATAGTCAGAAAAATCAGTTATGGTAAAAAGAAACGCAAGAGCTGTACTTTAGCAGATATATGTGATCCTGGTTGAGAAAAGAAAGAGAAAATGTAAAGCAGTAAAGAAAAAAGCTTTGTCAAGAGGCTTTTGACAAAAATAAAATTGGAATAGATGGCATTCAGATTCCAAATGTATAGGCTTAAGAGACTATGGGGCATAATATCTGAAATGAGAATTGACTTAAAACAGTTGGAACTAGTGGTTACTGCTCATGATTTATAGTTTTGACAAAGAAATCAGAATATTAGCCTACAAAATTCAGAGACCGAAGTGTTCCTTGATATTGTATTGTTTTGCTTATGTACATTACATCAGTCACATAATTTACTTTGTGTGGACTATTCTCTTTGCTATGTTTTGTTTAATTTTATTTATTTTATAGTCATATTTCTTTTAATGAGTATAGCCTGCATTCATTTTGCTTAATTTCATTTATTTTATAGTTATACTAGGGGCCTGGTGCACAAAAATTTGTGCACTCAGGAGTTCCTCAGCCCAGCCTGTGCCCTCTCGCAGTCTGGGACCCCTCTGGAGATGTCCACCTGCTGGCATGCCTGGTCAGCCTGGGTGAGGGGTTGATGGCTGTTTGCAGGCTGGCCAAGCCCCCACAGTGTGGACCCTCAACCCATTGGGGTTTGGCTAGCCTGGGTATGGACTGAGGGCTGTTTTCAGGCTGTCCACAGCCCCTTCAGGTTTTGAGTCCCTACTGGGGTACCTGGCCAGCCTGGGTGCAGGCTTGAGGGCTGCCCACAGCTCCCATTGACTCAATGTCCTAGCAAGGCTGGCTGGAAGCAGGTTTCTGGGTTTTATTTATCTTCCATAACTGATACACTGTTCCTTTAAGCCAAGGCCTAGGCAGGTAACGAAGACTCCTATTGGCTTCAGCTCCGTGGCTTCTATAATTGAAAGAATGTTTCCTTAGTAGACTCTAGGCAGGCAGTTTCCTCCATTGCTGGTACAACGGAAGCCTGCTGTTTGCTTTAGCTCTGAGGCTTCTATAATTGAAACAATGTTGCAACAATGTTGCCTGGAGCCAGGAAAAGCCCAGCTGGCTGGCAGACAGTTTACTCCTGGTGCAACAGAAGCCTCCTGCTTACTCCAGCTCGGTGACTGCCGGCCTTCATCTTGGCTGGGTTAATCTGCATACAGCCACTCTGATTGGCTGGTGGGCATGTCTTAGGCATCCTGTAGAAACAGTCAATTTTTAATATTACTCTTTTATTAGATTAGGTTTCTCTTAATGAGCATATCCTACATTCTATGACATCAATAAAACTACTGATATGCCCTGGCTAGTTTGGCTTAGTGTTTGGAGCATCAGCATATGGATGAAGGGATTGTGGGTTCAATTCCCAGTCAAGGGCACCTTACATTGGTATCAGGTTCTCCAGCCCTGGCAGGGGTGTGTGTGCTATGTGGGAGGCAACTAATTGATGTGTCTCTCTCACATGGATGTTTCTCTTTCTTTCCTCCTCTTCCCTCCTCTCTCTCTTTCTCTCTCTCTCTTCTGTCCTTTCCACTTTCTCTTGAAATCAATGGAAAAAATATCCTTGGGTGAGGATTTAAAAAAACAAATACTGATATAGAGACTCTTTGAAAAAAGTTTTGACAGAAAAAAGTTTTAATAAACTCTGATATGCCATTTACCTTATGCAATTTTTATTTTCCCATATTTGTCCTTAATAACTATGGAAGCTGAGATTATCAAAACTCCCATGACACACCCAGTATGGCATAAATTTCAGTTTGGCATTGCCTACTAAACCATATCTTATCAGGGCACAAAAATTAGAGAAGGCACATTACAATTTGAAAAAGAAATTCTTAAGCTTTTAATCACAAAGTAATATTTAATAATTCATTGGAACAAAATAAGAGGAAACTGCCTTGGAGGATGGAGAATCATAAACGACACTACATGGCAAGGAGAGGCATAAATATAGACAGGCTGATGGGAAATAAAACCCAGCTCCTTTTCAGTAGCACTGTCATGCTCTTAACTGTGAGTTCTAGCAAGACCACAGCTCTGTGCCTGCCCAAGAGGAGGGCTACACACAGAACCATCATAAGTGTGGCACCATCTGGTGACAGAATGTATAAAAGCCACAAGTAGGACTGATTAAAACTGCTTGAATTCTATAGCTAGAGAAGAGGGAGGAGGAAGCAGGGAATCAAGGTAACATGGTTACATTCCCTCAAGTTTCTTTCTCTGGCAGTTTCCCATGCTTCATTCTAACCATCTCCCGAGTTAACTTTCTTTTTGCCAACCAATTTATGGACTACCCACCTGAAGTAAAATCAGGTGTGTTTACCTTTGGCAAGAGAAATAGGTGCATTCTGAGGTTGAATCATTTATCAAGATGTCTTCACTATCTCTTTGGGCTCAAAAAGCCATTACTTCCTCTTTGTTAAAGAGAAAAGACAATCCAATATTTTTCAGAACTTACTACTTGGAGCTAGAACTTGGCTTATAGGGCCTTTATTATTTAATTTTAGAATTGCCCATCTACCTTAATGTGACATCCAGGGAAAGATGCTTGTACAAGCACGGGAACATAAAGAAAGGACATCAGGGAATAAGTGATTAACAATCAAACTTGTGCTCAAAGATGCCAAGTATAGACCTGAGTACAGATCAGTTTACAAAATCCATTGCATCAACATGAAAAAAGGGCAAGAAAAACCTTTGGGTTTTGGTTTGCTTTGGTTTGGTTTGGTTTGCAATGCAAATGATCCCATTCGTTATCCTATTGGTACTTAAATGTTTGTCATTATAATAAAAGAACAATGAAGCTGTGCTTCAAAAGAGGCTGTTTGCTTGACATGCTGAAAGTCCATAACTTTTCTAAATGTTCAGGCTGGACCTAAATAAAAGACTCTGAAGGAAGATGCTGCTGACTGTCCAGAAATCCTTCAGGCAGCAGGGCTGAGTACATCCTGTACATATTTTATACTGCACAGCTGAGATACCCTGGCTTTGGTGGATTATGGTATCCCTGTCGCTAAGGAATTCCTCTCACCCCAGTGGGGGAGGGGGAAGATTCTCAACCTCTAAGAAATTACTGCTATAAGTCTGGGGAATGTGATGAGTTTTGTTTTCCTAAACAAACTCTTTCACCTGTTTCACTTAACCTGTGCATTTCTAGTAGAAAAAGTAATTCAGTGGGGGTGGGGGGGGGGGACACAGAGGTAAAAGCAACCTGATTTTATTCATTTACTAGGGGCCAGGTGCACAAAAATTTGTGCACTTGGGAGGTCCCTCAGCCCAACCTGTGCCCTCTCACAGTCTGGGACCTCTCTGGGGATGTTACCTGCTGGCGTGCCTGGTCAACCTGCGTGAGGGGCTGATTGCTGTTTGCAGGCTGGCCAAGCCCCCCAGTGGGGTCCCTCACCCCATTATGGTGTGGCCAGCTTGGGTGCAGGTCAGAGGGCTGTTTTCAGGCTTTCAGGCTGCCCACAGTCCCTTCAGGTTTTGAGTCCCTACTGGGGTACCTGGCCAGCCTGGGTGAGGGGCTGACAGCTGTTTGCAGACTGGCCAAGCCCCCCAGTGGGGTCCCTCACCCCATTATGGTGTGGCCAGTTTGGGTGCAGGCCTGAGGGAAGTTTTCTGGCTTTCAGGCTGCCCACAGTTCCCATTGAGCCAATGTCCTAGCAAAACTGGCTGGAAGCAGGTTTTTGGGGTTTATTTATCTTCTATAATTGATTATGTTGCTTTAAGCCAAGGCCTAGGCAGGTAACGAAGCCTGTTTGCTTCAGCTCGTGGCTTCTATAATTGAAAGAATGGTGCCTTAGTAGACTCTAGGCAGGCAGTTTCCTCCATTGCTGGTGCAACAGAAGCCTGCTGTTTGCTTCAGCTCTGAGGCTTCTATAATTGAGACAATGTTGCAACAATGTTGCCTGGAGCTGGGAGAAGCCCAGCTGCCTAGGCAGACAGCTTACTCCTGGGGCAATGGAAGCTGCCTGTTTACTCTAGCTCCGTGACTGCCGGCCTCCGTCTTGGCTGGGTTAATTTGCATACAGCCACTCTGGCTGGTGGGCGTGGCTTAGGCATTCCATAGAAACGGTCAATTTCAATATTACTCTTTTATTAGATTAGATCTATTCATTCACTAACTTACTTATTGAATAGATTCTAAGTGACAGGTATTATTTTGCTAGGTAATAGAAAACTAATGGAAAAAAAAGGAAGGAAGAAATGAAGACAGGGAGGAAGGAAAGAAGGAAGGAAGGAAGGAAGGAAGGAAGGAAGGAAGGAAGGAAGGAAGGAAGGAAAGAAGGAAGGAAGGGAAGGAAGGAAGGAAGGATTTGTGCTATCAGAGTCAATAACACAGAAATTGAGGCAGATCCTGAACATTGCAAAAATTTTGCAAAGTTAATTATTTCTGCATTGGTTTAAGGTCTAACAAGGAAAAGTACTGAGTGAGAAGAAAGTATATAAAGCAGTCCTTGATGTGGTAACATCTTTGGTTTAG
>PVJC01024340.1:0-25622 GCA_004026665.1 Murina feae
TTTTTTTTAAGATGACTTGATTAACCTTTGAGCACTTTCGTGCTTTTTATTATCATAAAAAGATTTCCTAGGGTGTCCTTTTAATTCTCTGCCCTACTCCTAGAATCACTGTTTTTCCAATGATCCTTTCAGTGGTTAATAGTTTTTAAAAAACAAGATTGGGGTTCTAACTATTCTCACTGCTGGTGTTAATTGTTTTTTATGCTACAATTCTTGGTTCATAGTAACAGTACCATAGTTACTTATCCTGCAGTGGTGGTTCTCAAATTTTTTGGTCTGGAGACCTTTTTATACTCTTAAAAAACTTATTGAGAATCCCAAAGAAGGTCTGTGCTTGTGGATTGCATTTATTTGTATTTACCATATTAGAAATTCAAACTGAAATTTTTAAATTTTTGTACATTGTGCATTGGTCATTTTTGAAAATATTAGTTCACTTAGGCTGTTCTTCCAAATATTGGCGTATTTTTTACACAATATCAATTGCTTTTTGTCACCACTGATATAATGTGAAAAGTTTTTAGTATTTGGAAGCTGTCAGGCTAACAGAGCCAGATAAAAGCCTTCCAAAATTCTAATTTTGTTTAAAAGCTTACATTTTACCACTGGAAACAAATACTGCCACTTGTTTTCCTTGTTGTGACAAGTTCATTTCATTCATTTCAAAAAATATCTCCTGAATATCCAAGTCTGGATAACTAATTGTTTTGGTTATTCTTTGAAGTAACAATGAAACTGTGTGAAAAGTTTACATAAGTACATTCTTTGAGCCAATCATCACACTAAAGTCTCCAACACGTCACACGAGCAATGCAGATGTCCTAATTACTCAAAATGTCAACACAATGAAAAAAGACGGGGGTGGGTGTGGTGGGGGGGGTCCAATCGGGGAAAAAGGAGACATATGTAATACTTTAAACAAACAAAACCCCATATATATGACTTTATTATGATCATCATTATTATTATTAATAAGGTAGCTTTGATAGCTTAGGTTACCTAATAGAGTTGCGGGTATCCCTCCCCCAGGGATCACCCTTTGAGATCCACTGTCTTTCAGTATATACATAATAGTTTCAAATTTACCATACACACAACACACATGCATATACACTCATTATCCTTTCTTACAAGGTATCTGTATATATTTTTTTAATATGTTTTATTGATTTCAGAAAGGAAGGGAGAGAGAGATAGAAACATCAGTGATTAGAGAGAATCATTGATTGGCTGCCTCTTGCATGCCCCATACTGGGGATCGAGCCAGTAACCTGGGCATATGCCCTTGACCAGAATCAAATCAGGGACTCTTCAGTCCACACTCTGACACTCTGTTAACTGAGCCAAACTGGCTAGGGCAAGGTATCAGTATATTATACACTGTGTAATACCTTCTTTGTTTGTCGTTGTTATTTACTTTAGAACATATCTAGATATCATTCCTATTGAGTATGTAGAGATTTTCCTCATTCTTTTCATGATTACATAGTACTTGTGATCACATGGCTTTATCTACAAATTCTAGTTTTTTTGACTGCTCCCCTTCCAAAGGACTACTTGGAGATACAAGAAGTACAAGTTACATACTGAGAATAATATTTAAAGTTTAGCTTCTAAACCTTCATAAGACTAAATCTTAAAGATACTTTCATTGGCTAACACCTTTGAGTTACAATTAACATTGGCTGACTGAATTTATACTGATTTGTTTTATATGTTTGTACTGTGAGTTATTTGGAAAACAGTCATCAGTGTGAATCAAACATTTCTTTTGGTAGTTATTTACTGAGCATGCACTATATGCATTGAAAATATTGAAGGCTTTATATCAAATTTTATGTGTAAATATTTAAAAGAATGTGTAATAAATAAACATAGTAAATAAAATACCCTATGAGATTTTCATTAATAACTAATGTAAAATGCATTTTCATTGAAGCAATGTAAAATAATGTTTTTCTAGGCACAATAAAAGATAGAAGATTGTTTATGCATCACATTTCTTTAGAGCCAATTACCTGTGGACCCTTATGGTAAGACATGTTCACATTTTTTTTTAAGTCCTACTAATATAGTGTAGGGAAAGTATGGGTTGTTTTTTTTCCATAAATATTTCTAAAGTTAATGGCACTAACATTCTTATGGGAGTTAATCCTTCCCTTTTGAAGCCTGTATCAGGATTAAATCATTGTGTACTTGGGTCATACTTTATAGTGCTATCCATATACGAGCTCATTTTTTAGTCATAACTTTATAAAGTACTTAAACAGATTTTATTCCCATTTTATGGATGAGGTACTGAGGTTGAATGAGGTTGAACAGTAATTATAAAAAAGATGGAATATATGGAAAATATTTTATCTCTCTTCTTAAAACCCTTCTAAAATTACTAAGATTTTTAAAAAATATATTTTTATTGATTTCAGAGACGAAGGGAGAGAGAAAGAGAAACATCAATGATGAGAGAGCCTCCTTCTCATACTTGGCTTCCATTGCTGGCAGACAGTCCTCCAGTTAGAAGATTGGAAGGTTTTTTTTCTGGGGAATATGACCAGTTCAGTAGAAAAAACCAAAATACTGACAGTTGTGGGTACTCATGTGAAACAGCATAGCCAGATAACCAGACAGTGATGTCAACAATGGGCAAACTCATAGCAAACACCCTCCTGTTGATTTTTCAGTGTCTCACTCTGACATAAGAACAGCTACTCAAGGAACACCTATCATTGGAAGAAAACCTCTATGAAAGATAGTGTCCAAAGTACAAAAATAAATAAAGCAAAATAAAATAAAAGAAAGACAGAGAAAGGAAGGAACTTAGAGGATATAGATTGTTCAAGGACAAGGAAACTTTAAAAATACTA
Source organism: Murina feae (assembly GCA_004026665.1). Taxonomy (NCBI): domain Eukaryota; kingdom Metazoa; phylum Chordata; class Mammalia; order Chiroptera; family Vespertilionidae; genus Murina; species Murina feae. Next base: position 2,865 of record PVJC01024340.1, read on the forward strand.
GTATTATTAGGAAAGAGAACATATTGCATCCTTAAAATGTGTACAAAAGAACTCTTAGAAATTAAAAATATGATAGCACAAATAAGTTAACGTTAACTCAGTAGAAGTAATAGAAGATCAAAGTTATGAACACTTCCAGAATGTAGAACAAAAAAAGAAAGAGATGAAAAGGGAATAAAAAGATAATCAGAAAAGTCTGAAAATTTAGAGTTTGAAAAAGAAGGAATAGAAAAAATTATGAGTAATTTCAAAGAAAAAGTTTATCAGTACTGAAGGACGAGTTTCCTTGATTAAAAGGGTCCTCAATACAATGAAGATACCATTCAGCAGACTAACAATGATAAGTAATGTTGTCTTTCCTCCTGTCTGTTGTATAAATAAATAAAAGCATTCTCAAAGTGAGCACCTGAATAAAAAGGAACCACAGTTAGCGGGCATTGTTGTGGAATTTTAGAACACTAGGGGCAAAGAGAAACCTTAAATTTTTCAGAGGGCAAAAAAATTAGGTTTCAAACAAAGCTTCAAGAGTCATATGGTATAAGTCCTCTCATCATTAATAATGGAAGCTAGAAGATTATGGATTCTATGATGAATAATACAGAGCAATGTCTTTAAAAATCCAAGAGGAAATGATTTCCACTCCAGAATCTTATCACTGACCAAAATATCAAATAAGTGTGAGCATAGAACTTTTTTTCAGATACTAATTACCAGAAGGTTTATCTCCATAGCATTTACTACCATGTGACATGTTGTCTCTTTCCTTCCACTAGCATGTAAACTATAATTTTGTTTCGTTCATCACTCTGTCCTCCAGCCAAACACATAGTAGGACCTCACATAGGACCTCATTAAATATTTGTGGATAGATGAATGGGTAGCTAAATTAGTTCCAGGGGTTTAGGGTTGGGTAAAAGGAAGTATGGGATTTCCAACAAGATATCAAATATTAGGAAAAATGTATATGCTAGGGAAGATGATAAATTTAGATTGGGCCTTGTGTCCTATGCAGTTCAAAGTGTGGCAATAACATCTAGGGGAAAGTTGGGCATGAGTTACAGGGTAATATTTTTATTGTTAAGTAGATGGTAATTTAAGCAATAGGTATACATCACCTTGCCCAGGAAGGGTCTAGGAAAGAAATCTAACCTTGGAGACAAGAAAGAAAAATCGAAAAGAAGAAGAAAAACAACAACAACAAAAGAGAAATAAACAAAGGGACAACAATAGGGTAGATATTAATGGTAAGAATTTTAAGAGGGAAAAAGTCAACCATCACAGCTGCCAAAAGTCTAGTAGAATGAGTGTACACATGAAGCAATATTTTTTTGGCATTTGGGGGGTTAAGAATAACTTTATTGAGAACCATTTTTTTAAAATATGTTTTACTGATTTTTTTACAGAGAGGGAGAGGGATAGAGAGTTAGAAACATCAATGAGAGAGAAACATCGACCAGGCGCCTCCTGCACACCCACTGGGGGTGTGCCTGCAACCAAGGAATATGCCCTTGACCGGCATCGAACCCGGGACCCCTCAGTCCATAGGCCGACGCTCCATCCACCGAGCCAAACCTGCTAGGGCGTTGAGAACAATTTTTATAGAGTAGTGGGAGAAATGAGAATTCAATGAATAGAAATCGAGGATTACCTATTTAGGAAGGTTGGCCACGAGGGGTAAGTAACAGTGAGTATGAACTTTAAGGGGAGACAAGGCTGAGGAAAAAATGTCTTGGTGAGAGTGGGCAAGGTTTTCTGGCTAAATGAAAGGAGCACTAAAAAAAGATATCAATAGGTGATAGAGAAAGAAAGGAAGTAGGTAGAATAATAACTGAAAGAATGGGACTCCTGAAAAGATAGAGTTATTAGTGGGGTTAGGAGTACAGGTCAGGGTGTTAGCCACAATTAGACAGACAGCTCTTTCTCTGGTTAAAGAGGTGAGTAAGGAGATAAGCCTGGAGGAGAGAGAGGCACAAGGATCAGTGTTTGACAGACTCTTCCTATTATGGGAAGTACATGATAAAGTCAAAGACTGACATCCTTGTATGAGAAGTTGTAATGGACTTGACAGTGGTATTGTTTTGGGTGGTAACCATGATGAACTGTAAAACAGCAGAATAGTATCACCATGTAGGAATAAGGGTCTCCCCCAAAATGCATATTCCGTAATTTGTGTGTGTGTGTGTATGTGTGTGTGTTTACTGGTAACTAATCAAGCAAATGTTTTCTTCCCATTGTAGCACAACTAAGGAAAGGCAAAAAATACAGACTCCAAATTTTACTGAACCTGGTCAAGAATTCCTGTCCAAATCTCATTTTTATGAGCAGTCGACTTTGGAACAATCTTCAAGCAGTTTATCAATTTCAGGACAGCCATTTTATAAGGTTCCTGCCACACAAAATAAAAAAAGGAGATACTCAATTACTACAGGCAAACCAATGAAAGTTTTTGTCCCACCTTTTAAAACTAAATCACACTTTCACAGAGATAATCAGTGTCTTGGCAGCAATACTGATTTGGAAGAAAACAAACAAAAACAAGAAAACATAGGTGAACATGGCTCTGGTGGTAGTAAAAATAATATTAATGACAGTGAAATTCATCAGCCCAACAAAGATAACCCCAATCAAGTAGCAACTATAATCTCCACAAAGTGTGAAGAAGAACCTTTAGGTATTTTGTGAAAATTTGTGTTGACATAATTTTGCCTTTCAGTTAGATATTTCTTAGATTAAATAATGCTTTGAGGATTTCCCACCTTTGTAATGATTAATAATTTCAAGACCTTCTTTAATGCCGTAGATTTTTCCAAGTCTAGAGATTAGGTTTAAATTACTCAATATTATCTTTCAAAAGTAACTACTTGTGGACTTTTCTTGTTTTAAAAAAAGTAATTAGACACATACCTAGGATTGCTATTACTGGAATATATTTTTTCGCAGGCTACTTATTCTAAATCTGAAATAAAAATAATAGATATATTTCTATTCTTTAGAAGTTGAAACTTTTTTCATGACTGAAGATTTAAAATTAGAGCTAATTGATAATGTATAATTTTATAAAGCAAGTGTTGGGCTTTTTAAATTTTATACTCAAATATTATTTTTTGCTAATTATTTCTTAATAGATTTTATTGCAAATCTTCAGAATGCCAGAGATATGCAGGATATGCGTATTAAAAAGAAACATGGCCAACAAATTTTTCCACAGCCAGGAAGTCTGTATCTTGCAAAAACATCCACTGTGCCTAGAATCTCTCTGAAAGTAGCAGTAGAAGGCCGAGTTCCCTCTGCATGTTCCCATAAACAGGTATGCTTTTGTTGACAATGCTGATAGCTTTCATAGCAACTTGTAATTTTATTTTATTAACTGGTATCTCTAAATTGTCCTTTTTAAAGAAAGAACCAATTGAAATCATGTTCCTGATCCACCTACAGGGGCACCCTTGTCCTCTAATGCCTTAATCCTACAAAGTGATCTATACTTCATAATTAGTATTCCTCTTCACCTTTCAAAACGTATTTTATTACTATAAGTGCTCTTGGCTAGGTGTTAGATGAAAGTAGTCTCATTGAATTTAAATTGTGAGGAATTCATAGTCCTGAACTCACTTAAGAATTATTCGCAGTTTTAAAAGAGGATTCATATTAAGCTGCTTAGAGGCCCAATGCATGAAGTTCATGCAAGAGTAGGCCTTCCTTCCCCCGGCTGCTGGCACCAGCTTCCCTCCAGCCACTGACAGGCACCCAGGACCCAGGCTTCCCTTGTAGCCCTGGCTTCGTCTGGAAGGTTGTTCAAAAGGATGTCCAGTCTAATTAGCATATTATGCTTTTATTATTATAGACTAGAGGCCCGGTGCATGAAAATTGTGCACTGGGGGGGTGGGGGGGGCGAATCGCCATAAGCCAGGCCTGCACAATCTGGGAGCCCTTGAGTGATGTCCCCACAGGTAGCAGGCCTAAACTGTCAGTCGGACATCCTTAGCACTGCTGGGGGGGGGGGGGGGGGGGGGGGGGGAGGCTCCCACCACCGCCTCTGTGTCATGAGACCAGCTTCTGGCTGAGCAGCGCTCCCCCTGAGGGAGCGCAGTAACCACCAGGGGGTAGCTCCTGCATTGAGGGTCTGCCTCCTGGTGGTGAGTGCATATCATAGCAACTGGTTGTTCTGTTCAGATGATTAGCATATTAGCCTTTTGTTATATAGGATTACTGTCTAGTTTGCATGTTAGACACTGGAAAGTGAAAATGATATTGATAATATTAATAGGTAACATTTATTGAGCATTTTCTATGTGCTAGGCATTCTACTAAGTTCTGTGCCTGCTGGTTATATCTCATTTAACCTTCACAAGTACCTAAAAGAAAGGCACCATTATTTTATTAATCATTTTATGGATGAAGGAACTGAAGCACAGAAAAGGTTAAGTAACTGCCCCCAAAATCACTTAACTAAGCAAGTAAAAGTGCCACAATTCCAAAGCAAGGAGTCTGACTCCAGAGGGAAGTCTGAATGAAGGAAAAGATACTCTGGGATCAGGCCTCTGTGGTGAAAGTGAGCACCTTGAAATAGGCCAGGCCTGTGTAGAAATCTGACCTCCTGAGATCAGACTCCCTGAAATACACTTTTTACTATTCTCTCCCTTCTAAATTTTTGAACTTAAGAGATTTTGTAAAACATTGGTCCTTTTTTTTTTACCCCCACAATGACTCCACTGGAAGATATAGCAAGAGGCATGTACACAGGGGAATGAAAAAAGTGCAATAGACTCTAATTGGGGGGGTGGGGGGAGGGAGAGGTCATTTCTAGTATATCAGCACTTTAGCTTCTACTAAATAAGTTAAATGTTTTTTATCGTGAATATTTTAATATTTAAATGAAAATTTTGCGTAAATTCAGTTTGTTACAATTGTTTCTATTCTGTGAAACATGCTTTTTTGTTTTATTCTGTTTTTCATTCATTATCAAATTTTTCTATTATTTCTTTTGTGCAGCTGTATATGTATGGCATCTCTAAACATTGCCTAACAATTAACAGCAAAAATGCAGAGTCTTTTCAGTTTTACACTCAGGATTATTTTGGTAAGGAAGCCTCATGGGCTGGAAAGGGCATACAGCTGGCTGACGGTGGATGGCTTATACCCTCCAATGATGGGAAGGCTGGAAAAGAAGAATTTTATAGGTATTCTGTGTTATATATTCTGTAATCATTCTTCCTCACAAGCTCTTCTTTTTTTTCCTCTTTCCTTATCTCTCTTAAACTTAAAAAGTTGGCTAGGAATAAAATTTTTCTACATCAAATCATTTTATTTTTCTATTATTTTTTTAATCCTCACCTGAGGATATTTTTCCATTGATTTTTAGAGAGAGTAGAAGAGAGAGGGAAAGACAGAAATATCAAATGTGAGAGAAACACGTTGATTGGTTGCCTCCTGCACATACCCTAACCAGGGCCTAGTGTGGGGAAGAGCATGCAACTGAGATACATGCCTTTGACTGGAATTGAACCCAGGACCCTTTGGTCTGCAGGCTGATGCTCTATCCACTGAGCCAAACCAGCTAGAGTTACATCAAATCATTTTAAATGCATTATCGTTCAATTGACATTTTGGTGAAATCTTTTAAAAAGTCAATTATGACTTGTCTTAGCATTTAATTAATTGGTTTTCTTAAATTGGGACATTTTCCTTATACATTTACAAAATAAACACTGATAAGAAAAGTTAAATTTGAATTGGCCTTATCATAGACCCCCATACATGTACACTTGTGTCATATTCTCTTTCACTGACTAGGAATCAAACTCACAGCCTTTGGTACACAGGACAACACTCCAACCAATTGAGCCACACTGGCCAGGGCCCTTTGTTCTTTAATATCTCTATAAACCTTTCCAAAATTTATGCTTTTGGAGAAGTGATAAAACATTTTTCTTAAAAATTTGTTATGTATTTTGTTAGGTAATTGGAATATTTTGTTATTATGTGTTTTTTTTAATTTATCAAATTGATCAGTGTGACATTGGTCAACATAAACGTACAGGTTTCAGGTGTGGGTTTCTATGTTACAAGATCTGTATATTGCATCATGTGGCCACCACCCCAGAGTCAATTCTTCTCCTGTCACTGTATATAAGGACCCCCCTTTTTCCTGCACTTCCTTCTTGCAATCACCACACTGCTGTTTGTGTTTACAAGTTTCAGCTTTATGTCCAAAATATGAGTGAAATCATATAGTTCTTAGCTTTTTCTGACTTATTTCACTTAGCATAATGTTTTCAAGGTTCATCCATGTTGTTGCAAATGGCACTATTTCATCCTTTCTTATGGCTGAGTAGTATTCCATTGTGTATATGTACCACATCCTCTTTATCCAGTCCTCTATTGCAGGACACTTTGATTGTTTCCGTGTCTTTGCCACCGTGAATAATGCTGCAATGATCATAGGGGTATGTATATCTTTGTGAATACATGATTTTGAGTTTTTTGGGTATATACCCAGCAGAGGGATTGGTATCTCTATTCTTAATTTTTTGAGTAATCACCAAACTGCTTTCATAGTGGTTGTACCAATCTACATTGCCACCAGCAGTGAATGAGGGTCCTCTTTTTTCCACAACCTCTCCAATACTTGTTATTGCTTGTCTTGTTGATAATAGCCACTCTAACAGGTGTAAGATGGTATCTCCTTGTAGGTTTTGTTTGTTTGTGTGTTTTTTTTAATTTGGAACTTGGGGGGCCCAGGCATGGAGTCTGTCTCTAGTGGGTGAGACTGCCCACTGCTCTGGCCCTGCTCAAAGCTTTTATTAAGGCAGTGGGAAAACAACCATATCTTTAGGGCAGGAAATTCCAACAACAAACAAGCAGCGAGAATTTACATATGAGTAACAGGTGGAGGGTTGCTTTAACTGTCAATGTCTCGATCTAAGCAATGAGTGAATAGCTCAGACTATTCAGCAATTAAGGTTGACCAGCCTTCAGGCACATTTCTCTTAGTGACAATGATTGGTCTCTGGCATCTCTCCCGTTTCTTTCCTTTGGAAGATCTTTTATCTGCAGACCAGAAATAAACATATAAAAACAAAAAAATGTTTAAGTTCCTCCTTGTAGTTTTGATTTGCATTTCCCTGATGACCAGTGAGGTTGAACATCTTTTCATATGTCTATTGGCTGTTCATATGTGTTTTTGGAAGAGATGTATTTTCAGGTTCTCTGCCCACTTTTTGATTGGATTGTTTGTTTGATGTTGATTTTTATGAGTTCTTTATGTATTTTGGAAATTAAACCTTTGTCACTCTTTGCAAATATCATCTCCCATCTGGTTGGCTGTCTCTGTTTTGTTGTCAGTTCCTTTTGCTATGCAGAAGCTTTTTAGTGTGATATAGACTTATTCATTTCTTTTTACCATTATTTCCCTCACCTTTGGGGGGAGTTCATAAAATATTCTCTCTGACCAAGGTCCATAAGTTTGCTACCTATATTTTCTTCTATGTAACTTACTGTTGTAGGTCTTATATTTAGATCTTTGATCCATTTTGAATTAATTTTTGTACATGGGGACAAACGTAATCCAGTTTCATTCTTTTGCATGTGACTTCCCAGTTTTCCTAGCACTATTTATTTCCCAGCTTCATTCTTTTTTCTCAGGATTGCTTTGGCTTTTCAGGTTCTTTTGTGGATCTGATGATTTCTTGTTCTATTTCTTTTAAAAATGGCATTGGGATTTTGATAGGGATTGCATTAAATCTGTATATTGCTTTGGATAATATGGCCATTTTAACTATGTTGATTCTTGCAATCCATGAGCACAGAATATTTTTCCATTTTGTTGTGAGGAGGAAGACTGGTTTTGCAAGGAATGTTAGGCCATTAAACCAAACAAAACCCTTTCCTGCGGTAAGGCAGGGGCCTTTGTTTTGAGCCCTGAACCTAAGCACACCTGGGGGAAGGGTAGATAAAAAGAATTCTCCCTTCAGGGCCTTGGAGGGAGGGAGTATATTTGCAAATCAATGAACTCGAGGGGCAGTTATAAAGCAAGGTTCTTGCGTGTTACTGGTGCTCTGGATTTGGGATTTCTTGGGATTTCGGACACCCCAGAGACCATGAGCGTGTGTTATTAAAACTGTGATTTCTCCACCTCTTCAAAGCATCCCTTAGTTTTTTGGATATCTGCAACAGTTGTGTCTTTTTCAAACTCTCTAATAATGCTTTGTAATTTTCCTAGGTATTTTATTCTTTTGGTTGCAATTGCAAAAGGGATTGTTTTGTTGTGTGTGTGTGTTTTTTTCATTTTCTGAAATTTTGTTAGTATACAGGAAGGCAATTGATTTTTGCATATTGATTTTGTATCCTGCAACTTGATTGTATTTGTTTATTGTTTCTAATAGATTTTTGGTGAAGTCTTTGAGGTTTTCTATATACAGAATCATGTTGTCTGCAAAAAGTGACAGTTTGACTTTTTCCGTCCCTATTTGGGTGCTTTTTATTTCTTTCTCTTACCTTGTTGTTCTGGCTTGGACTTCCAGCACTGTGTTGAATAGGAGTGGTAAGAGTGGACCTCCTTGTCTTGTTCCTGAGAAAAAGCTTTCCATTTTTCACCATTGAGTATGATATTAGCTGAGTATCATATATGGTCTTTATTATGTTGAGGTACTTTCTGTCTATTCCTGTTTTATTGAGTGTTTTCATCGTAAATGGATGTTATATCTTATCAAATGCTTCTTCTGCATCTGTTGATAAGATCATATGATTTTTATCCTTTCTTTTGTTAATATAATATATTACATTGATTGATTTGTTGGACCATCCTTGTATCCCTGGACTGAACCCCACTTGACCGTGATGTATTATTTTTTGGATATACTCTTGTATTTGATTTGCTCGTATTTTGTTTAGGATATTCGCATCTGTATTCATCAGAGATATTGGTCTATAGTTGTCTTTTTTTTGTGTATTCTTTGCCAGGTTTTGGTATCAGAGTTATATTGACCTCATAGAATGTTATGGGAAATATTGTCTCTTTAACTTTTTGGAAGAGTTTGAGAAGGATAGGTTTTAAATCTTCTTTGAATGTTGGTAAAATTCACTGGGGAAGTCATCTGGTTCTGGACTTCTATTTTTTGGGAAGTTTCAATTTCCTCACTACTGATAAGTCTATTTAGATTTTCCAATTCTTCATGATTTAGTCTAGGAATTGGAACTTATCCATTTCTTCTAGGTTATTGAATTTGGTGACAGTCATTTTCTTTCTGATCATAATATTCTAGTATGATCCTTTGTTTATCTGTGATGTCTGTGGTGACTTCTCTCATTTCTGATTTTATTTATATGGGTCTTTTTTCTCCTTAGTGAATCTAGCCAAGGTTTTGAATTTGGCGACAGGCCTAGGGACCCTACCCATGCACGAATTTTGTGCACCGGGCCTCTAGTGTTTCATATTAGAATGTTTAAAGCAGAAGGTGACATGATCTGGCTTATTTTTGAAAGAAGACTCTGGCTACTTGTTGGGATCAGATTGTAGGGAGAGGCAAGGGTAAAAGCAGGAGAGACCACTTAGGAAGCTGTTGCCTTAATCCAGGTGAAAAATAGTTGATTGGACCAACGTGGTACAGTTGAGTTGGTGAAAAGCAGTTGGATTCTGGGTATATTTTGAAGATGGCATCTTGAGCATTTGCTCAAGGATGGATGAGGAGAGTGAGAATGGCTCCAAAAATTTTGGCAGCAGTTGGAAGGATCATTACCATGTACAGAAAATTGAGAAGACCAAGGATGGAATGAAAAATTGAGAGTTCAGTTTGGGACATTTGAAGTTCAGGATATCAGTAAACATGTAGGTGGCGATGTTGAGTAGGCAGTTAGAGTTCATAGGTAAAGTATAGGCCAGCGAAATCAACTTAAGAATTGTGAGGATATAGATGGAATTTAAAGCCATGAAAAAAAGACTGAGAAAGAGTAATCTCAAGTTAGAAAGAAATACTAAAGAGTGTGGTATGTTGCAAGCCAAGATATGATGGTGCTTCAGGAAATAGAGAATTACCAGCTACTAGTATGTCAGTGCTGCTAATAGGTAAAGTAAGATGGGAACTGAGAATTGAATGCTGGGTTTAGGGTCATCACTGATCTTAATAAAGTAATTCAGTAGTTTGGTGGGGCAAAAGCCTGATCAGAATGCAATAAAAGGGCAGTGGAAGAAGAGGAATTGGAGAGAGAGAGAATGTAGTCATTTTTTCAGGCATTGCCAAAAAGAGAAGTAAAGAAAAGGGCAGTAGCTAGAGAAGGAAAGGAAGTAGGGGGGTATTAGTTTCATTGTGTTTGTTTGTTTTAAGATAGAACAACTATTTTTTATGCTGCTGGAATAAAATTGATGCAGGGGAGAGAGAAGGCATTTTTTAGGTCATTATCCTTGACTAGGCAAGAAAGCTTGGAAGCTTGTGTACAAAAGGCAGGAGAAGGCAAAGTGAAAGGTACAGATGTTGATGGGTTGGTACATGTGAGGGTGGAAGCTTATGAAGTTCTCTTGATTATTTCTGCTTCCTTAGTACTAAGTGAGAATGGGTAAAACAGAGGAGTTTGAGATTTGAGCAGAGAGAGGAGCACCAGAACTAGAAAAGGAACTTCTTAATGTGATTTCTAAAAAGTCTCTTTAATAAGAAAAATAATCTCAAATATAATTATTTTAAACTAAGGATTTCATTTTCCAGTTGAAATAATTGTATAGACTAATACATTTAGTGACTTTTTCTTACTATACTAGAGGCCGGATGCACAAAATTCATGCAAGAGTAGGCCTTCCTTCCCCCAGCTGCTGGCACCGGCTTCCCTCCGGTACCTGGGACCTGGGCTTCCCTCGCAGCCCCGGCTTCATCCAAAAGTCATCTGGTCTAATTAGCATATTACTTTTTTTTATTATAGGTATTAATACATATCAAATCATTTTCTAAAATTATATTGCTATTGATTATACATTAACTCATAAAAATTTATTAAATGATCTTATAAAGTACAGATTTTTGCCAAGAATAGTCATGGTTACTGAATTTAATATTATCTTATGTGGAGTTTTTTGTTTTTTTTCTATTTTATTCTACCTTTCTTTGTTCAGGGCTCTGTGTGACACCCCAGGTGTGGATCCAAAGCTTATTTCTAGAGGTTGGGTCTATAATCACTATAGATGGATTATATGGAAACTGGCAGCTATGGAATTTGCCTTTCCTAAGGAATTTGCTAATAGATGCTTAAGCCCAGAAAGGGTGCTTCTTCAACTGAAATACAGGCAAGTTTAAAACCTTACATTATGTAATCATATGTTGGGTACAGCTCAGACTTCTGTGCAGTTTGTGATTTCACATCGTAGTGCAGAGGTGGAGGGCCGTTTGGATATAACATCATTTGCAGGCCATAAAAAATTATCAGCTTAAAAATTAGCCTGCTATAGTTTGGCCAAACATTGAATTAACTCACCCCTAATGCTTTGGCAGGGCCAGATTTCAAGGTCCTTATATGGCCTGTTGGCTGGACATTCCCCACTTGTGTGGTAGAGGAACACAAACCAGCTGGCAGTGACAGTTGCCATCCAATACTGCTGATCAGTTGTATGGAGTAATTTGTTCTCTTGTCATCCCCCAAGCCCCACTTAAGAGAAATCACACTTTTATACAACTCTTGCTTCCTTCTTCCTCCACCCACTCCATAACTTCTCAGAATATGAATTATCAATTTGATCCACTTTTGGGGGATTGCTAATTAATAAAGCATCTTTGCATTTTGGGGGTTTTAGTATTTAATTTATATTTTAATGGCATAAACCTTAATATATTGCTAGCTACCAAATTTTAAATTCTCTTCTCAGTATTTTTTCAATAAAGGTATTACATTTTTCTTCAACTAGAGGCCTGGTGCATGGACCGTTGGAGTCCCTCAGCCTGACCTGCGCCCTCTTGCAATCCAGGAGCCCTTGGGGGAGCGGGGAGGGGTGTAGTAGTGCATGAAGTGGCAGATGGCTCCCACTCATCCCGACCCCACTGTACCTGCTGCCGCCACTCAGTAGTGCTGCTGCCGCTGCGCTCAGCAGCCATGAGCCCAGCGTCCAGCACCCATCGATCAGCTGAGCGGCGCTCCCACGGTAGGGGTGCACTGTCCACCAAGGGGCAGCTCCTGTGTTGAGCGTCCGCCTCCTGGTGATCCGTGCACATCATAGTACCAGTCAACTGGTCATTCTGTTGTGTAGGCTTTTATATATATAGATTATTTGTTGACTGTTTTTACATTGAAATTGTACTCACAATTCCTAAAATAACGCATTTTCTTTTTAGATATGATATGGAAATTGATAGATGTCGAAGATCCGCTATAAAAAAGATAATGGAAAGAGATGACACAGCTGCAAAAACACTTGTTCTCTGTGTTTCTGAAATACTTTCACCAACCACAAGTCTAACTGAAACTTCTAACAGTAAAAATAGTGGTGTGGATACCAGCAAAGCAGCTATTGTGGAACTGACAGATGGGTGGTATGCTGTGAAGGCCCAGCTGGACCCTCCCCTCTCAGCTCTCGTACAGAAAGGTAGACTGGCTGTCGGTCAGAAGATCATCACTCATGGAGCAGAACTGGTGGGCTCTCCTGATGCCTGTGCACCTCTTGAAGCCCCAGAATCTCTTATGCTAAAGGTAAGTTACATTAATGCACTTTCTTAATAAAAATCAGTCCTTGATTCAGTTAAGTTCTAAAAAGGTTTTACATTTGGAATTTTAAATATACTTATACCTGTTAAGGATATTCTGTTTCTTGAAAATATACTGATAACCTCAGTATAAAGTGGCAGATTCCTCAGACATACTTCTCATAACGTATCCTCGTCATTAAGTGGCACATGACTTTATAAGGTTCATGACTCCAAAAAACATTCGCTGATGCAACCCTGCCTGACTCCCTATTCATGCCTCACAAAGGCAACCACTGCAAATCCCTTGGGCTGTTCCTTTGCTTATATGCTATGTCTTCTTCTCTCCTTCAGTTAGACCTTTATTAGCTTCTTGCTGTGAAAGAGGAGTGAAATCTATATTCATTGTTTTCATTATAATGACTATGAAAAATATTTTTTGCAACTCAGCATATAAATATAGTATGATTACATTTTATTTCTTTTTAAAAATATATTTTTATTGATTTCAGAGAGGAGAGAGAGAGGGAGAGGGAGAGAAACATCAATGATGAGAGAGAATCATTGATTTACTACCTCTTGCATGCCCTCACAGGCGATCGAGCCCACAGCCGGACTGGGAATCAAACCATGACCTCCTAGTTCATAGGTCAATGCTCAACCACTGAGCCACGCAGGACAGGTTACACTTACTTTCTTTACAACTAACTGCTTTCCTTGGAGTTACTCTCTTGAACCTCTCCATATTCCTTCTTTATCCTGAAGTGATTATTTTCTATATATGCTGCACGGGTATCATCCTAGATAGTAGTTTCACCTCTTTCTGTGGTCAGTAACCCTGTTTTCTGGATTTTGTATCTTCCCATGTTTATTCTTTAGTCTTAAGGACACACAACCTCCAGAGACTTTTTGAGAAAGGGAGCATGTAGCTCTCTTGCTCATATTTTAAGGTTGGCCGAATATAGACTTTGCAGTTGAAATAATTTCTTCAGAATTTTGAAGACATTTTCTCTATTACCTTCTTGCTTCTAGTACAGCTTCTGCTATGTTCAGTGCTATTCTTATTCCCAGTCCTTCACTATGGGATCTGTTTCCAATACATTTTCAACATCATTTGTCTCTAGTATTCTGAAATTTCATAACAATGTACTTTGGTATTAGCTTCACTTTGTAATTATTGCCACAGTGGCAATCAGTCTATAAACACATGTCCTTCATTGAGTTCTGAGAATTTTTCCTGAATTAGTTCTTTTTTAAAAATTTTTTTTTATTGATTTTAGAGAGAGAGGAAAGGAGAGGGAGAGAAAGATAGAAACATCGATGAGAAACATCTGTCGGCTTCCTCCTGCTCGCCTCCTCCTGGGGATCAACCCCACAACCCGGGCATGTACCCTGACCAGGAATGGAACTGGTGCCCTCTTGGTGCATGGCTCAATCCACTGAGCCACAATAGCCAGGCTTACTGTAGTTCTTTGATAATTTCTTCCTTTCTACTTTTCTCTCCATTTTTAAAAAATACTGATATTTAGGCCCTAGGCCTCTTAGATTGGTCCTCTCATTTTCTTGTTTTTTTTTTCTGCTATCTCTCCACTCCCCAACTTCTAGTTTTTAATTTTACCTTTTAATCCCTAAAGTCAACTTGTGCCTATTCACATAATATTTAATTTTTAAGAGACTTTTATTATTCGCTAAATGTTTTTTCTTTTTTTATGACACCTGGTTTTTGTTTCATAGTTTCAGTATCTTTTCATCTTTCTGAAGCTGTTGATTAATATCTTGATTTATGTTAGTTTTTTCTGATCCCTGCCTTTTTTTTTCCTATGACAACCTCTTCTTGTTTGGGTCTCATGTTGGATACTTTCCTCAACTGGTGATTGTTAGCTTTTCTTTCCTCTTCAAAAAAGGGGTACTAATGAGCTGATTAGAAGCTCTCTGAGAGTTGGGGCTTGTCAGCTTACAGAGTGGTAAGATGAGAGATTTTTTTTTCATTAGGAGACCCTCAAATATCAGTGACTGTTCTGAGAGATGAAAAAAGTAAGAAAGCTAGCAAGGGGATTCCTTTTCAGCAAAAGGATTTTCATTGCATTTTTGTTTTCAATATAGCATCTTACCTGCACCCTGGCTACTTCGGCCTGGTGATCCAGTGTCTAGGATATGTGTGGTTCAGCCTTTCCAGAAAGTAAGCTCTTCTGGGTTCTTTTTGAATCCTGATGAGGAAAGAACAGTTATCTTGTTGCTTGGTATCTGAGGTCTTAATTACCTTCATACAAAATCTCAACCATTCCTCCTGTTTTCAGCTCCTGCCTGCAGAGGTACCTATTGCCTTCAATTTCCTTAAATTATTTTGTTTCATATTGGCTTCCTAACGAAATGTTTGCTATCTTGAATAACCTTGAGTAGGTTATGTAATTTCCCTTATACTTCAGTTTTGTCACCTGTAAAATGGGAATAAGTCTTAGGGTTGTTATGAAGATTAAACGTTAATATATGTAAAACACTAACACTGTTGGCACCACCATAAATGCCCTATGAATGTTCGCTATTTTTGTGAACTATAATTGTTCTTGATCTACTTTGTTATTTACCACTTGTCCAACAAATTTTTAACTTCCAAAATTTTGGTAATTATTTCATCTACTGTGCTCTTGAGTTCTCTTTGTCCTTGGTGTTGTTGTTTTTTGTTTTTTGTTTTTTGTTTTTTAAGAAAGCCTAGATAAGTATATTTTAATCCATCATTTTTCCATTGAAATCTGTTTTATTTTCTAATACAGGCATAATTCAGAGATATTGTGGGTTCAGTTCCAGACCACCTCAATAAAGCATTTATCTCAATAAAGTAAGCCACATGAATATTTTGGTTTCCCAGTGCATATAAAAGCTATGCTTACACTATACTGTAGTTCAGTGATTTTTCAGCCTCTTTCATATCATGGCACCCTAATATTTAGTAATAACCTAATTACTAAAAATTTTCAGCATACCAAAAAATATATTACCTTTTTTGCCGACCTGATAAAAACAGTAGGTATAATTTTGATTCATTCACACCAGATGGTTATTGTGTTGGCTGTTTTCATTTCTTTATTTGACAGCCTAAGGAAAAAGAGGTCAGTGCCCCTGACTAAATGGCCAGGTATTGCATGCTTTAATAATTCTTACAGCCTATCAGTGTGCCTTTTGGGGCCGCGGCACACTGTTTGAAAATCACTGCTGTGGTCTATTATGTGTGAATAACATTGTCTGAAAAACAATGTACATACTTCAATTGAAACTACTTTACTCCTTAAAAATATTGACCATCATCTGAGCCTTCAGCAAGTCTTTTTGCTGGTGGAGGGTCTTGCCTCAACACTGATGGCTGCTGACTGATCAAATGGTAGTTGGCTGAAGGTTGAGTGAATGTGACAACTTCTTTTTGGTTTTTTAATATCTCAAGAAAAACTATTGTAAATATGATAATATTACATACAATAAGCACCAATTATTCAAGAAAAAATGATCTTACATGTACTAGTATTACATACAATAAACATATTTCAAGAATAAAAGGATTTTAAGTATAATAATATTACCAAAACTATACTAACATAGTATGGTACCACAAAAGTTGTAGGAAATACTAAAAATCTGCAAATAACAGGATTACTTCTGTTATAATCCAGTTTATTTTTTCCCTCTGGCTCTATTTTTGCTCATCAGTTTATGTTGCTCATTATATTCCACAAATGAGTGAGATCATATGATATTTATCTTTCTCTGACTGGCTTATTTCGTTTAGCATGATGCTCTCCAGGTCCATCCATGCTGTTGCAAATGGTAAGAGTTCCTTCTTTTTTACCGCAGCATAGTATTCCATTGTGTAGATGTACCACAGTTTTCTAATCCACTCATCTGCTGATGGGCACTTAAGCTGTTTCCAAATCTTAGCTATGGTAAATTGTGCCACTATGAACAAAAGGGTGCATATTTCCTTTCTGATTGGTGTTTCTGGTTTCTTGGGATATATTCCTAGAAGTGGGATTATTGGGTCAAATGGGAGTTCCATTTTTAATTTTTTGAGGAAACTCCATACTTTTGTGAATGATCCATGTGCACTTGAGAAGAATGTATATTTTGCGTTGGGGTGAAATGTTCTATAATTGTCTATTAAATCCAACTGATCCAGTGTGTTCTTCAGAATCTCTATTTCCTTGTTAAATTTTTGTTTGGAAGATCTGTCCATGGAAGTCAGAGGGGTGTTAAAGACCCCTACTATGACTGTATTGTTGTTGTTCCTCTAGAAATTTTTAATATATATTTAGGTGCTCTTTTTTAAAATATATTTTATTGGTGTTTTTTTAAATATATTTTATTGATCTTTTACAGAGAGGAAGGGAGAGGCATAGAGAGTTAGAAACATCGATGAGAGAGAAACATCGATCAGCTGCTTCCGGCACACCTCCTACTGGGGATGTGCCTGCAACCAACCTTGACCGGAATCGAACCTGGGACCCTTGAGTCCACAGGCTGACGCTCTATCCACCGAGCCAAACCGGTCAGGGCTTTAGGTGCTCTTATATTGAGTGCATAAATGTTTACCTGGGTTATATTCTTTTGTTGGATCCATCCCTTTGGTATTATGTAATGACCTTTGTTGTCTCTTGTGATGGCCCTCATTTTGAATTCTATTTTGTCAGATATGAGTATTGCTACTCCAGCTTTTTATTCTTTTTCATTTGTATGGAAAATTTTTTTCCAGCCCTTCACTTTCATCCTCTATGAGTCTTTTGTTTTCAGGTGGGTCTCTGGTAGACAGCATATAGTTGGGTCATGTTTTTGTATCCATTCAGCTACCCTGCACCTTTTGATTAGAACATTTAATCCATTTACATTTAGAGTTATTATTGAGAGGTACTTATTTATAGCCATTTTAATTCTGTATGGCTGGAGTTCTCTCTCTGTTTCTTCTCTTACAGCAATCCCTTTAGCATTTCTTGTAATGCTGGCCTGGTGGTGATGAACTCCTTTAGCCTGTGTGTGTGTGTGTGTCTGTGTGTGTGTGTGTGTGTGTGTGTGTGTGTGTCTGGGAAGCTCTTCATTTGACTGTCTATAATGAATGATAGCTTTTCTGGATATAGCGATCTTGTCTCAGATCCTTGCTTTCCATTATCTTGAGTACTTCATGCCATTCCCTTCTGGCCTGTAGAGTTTCTGATGAGAAATCAGGTTGTCAGCCTTATGGGAACTCCTTTGTAGGTAACAATTTTCTTTTCTCTTGCTGCCTTTAAGATTCTCTCTGTCTTTAATTTTTGGCATTTTAATTATGATGTGTCTGGGCATGGGCCTATTTGGGTTCTTCTTATTTGGGGTTCTCTGTGCCTCCTGAACTTATGTGACTTTTTCCTTTACCAGGTTAGGGAAGTTTTCTACCATTATTTCTTCAGACACCTTCTTTATTCCTTTATCCCTTTCTGCCTCTTCTGGCATACCTACTGTTCTAATATTGTTACATTTCACTTTGTCCCACAGCTCCCTTAAGCTGTTCTCCTGTTTTTTAATTGTTTTTTTTTTCTTTTTGGTTCTCTAATTGAATGATATTTTCAACTCTGTTTTCTAATTCACTGATTCGATCCTCAGCTTCCCGTAATCCACTGTGTATTCCTTCCAATGTGTTATTTGTGTTATGTCATTCTTAATCTCAGACTTATTTTTTCATAGTTACTATATCTTTTTTTATACTGTTGAGCATTATTCTGAATTCTGTTTCAGATAATTTTTTTATCTCAGCTTCATTTATCTCTTCTTCTGGAGAACTCTCTAGTTCTTTCATTTGGGGATTGTTTCTTTGTTTCCTCATTTTGGTTGTCTGTTTGGGTTTGTGACTGTGTATTAGGGAGATCCTCTACACCGATCAATCTCTAGTGCAGGACAGTGTTAAAGGCTGTTTCTGATTACTGTATTTTCCGGCGTATAAGAAGACTGGGCATATAAGACAACCCCCAACTTTTGAGAAGATTTTCCTGGGTTAAAAAGTCTGGAAGGAGACCGTATGCAGCACAAAAAGGAGCCGACCAGAGACACTTGCGGTCTCCATCCAGCTCCATTGAAATGAATGGAGTGCGGCTGTTTTTGAGACCCTCCACCCCCCACCCACCCACCGTATGCGGTGACCGCAGATTTTCCAGTTCAGCTCAGAAGTTTCAGCACATGCCCTGTAAGACGACACCTGGCGTTTAAGACAACCCCCGACTTTTGAGAAGATTTCCCTGGGTTAAAAAGTCATCTAAACTAATAAAAGTGTAATACTGAAATTAACCTATTCTTTGGGACGCTAAGCCACGCCCACCAGCCCATCAGAATGGCTGTATGCAAAATAACTCAGCCAAGATGGAGGCCAGCAGCCCTGGAGGCCAGTGCAGTGCAGGCTCAGGGTGTGCGGGGGGTCAGGGTGGGCAGGCGATCGGCGGGTGGTGGGTGGTGTGGGGGTGGGGAGTGAGATCAGCCGGGTGGTGTGCGGGTGGGGAGCGCAATCAGGGGTGGCAGATGGTGTGGGAGTGGGCAGGCAGGATCAGTGGGTGGTGGGGGATGTGGGGTGGGTGGGGCGCAATGTTTGGGTGGCAGTCCACAGGTTGGGCGGGCACAGGCTGGGCTGAAGGACCCCCAAGTGTACAAATTTTTGTGCACCAGGCCCCTAGTCTTATATACCAGAAAATACAGTAATTAGATCAGGCAAAGACTCAAAGCCTCAAGAGACTGTCTCCGTCTATAGACTAATAGGATTCCGACTTGAATTTCCCCTAGGCAATCATCCTCAGGTGTGGTGAGAGTTTTTTCAATAGCGTGGGGCAGTTGCTTCTGCCTGGAGGCTAATTGTTACTTTTAATCTCCTAAGTGTCCTCAGGGGAAGGCGTTTTCCAGTAGGGTGAGTCAACTGTTTTCCCCACAGGCAAGGCAGATGTCCATGTAGGAATGATGTCTTCCACTGTGTGAGGGAATGGCTCATCCCAGGAAACTTGGGGTGTCTGCCTTCTGAGCTCTATCCTTCTGCTCTCACAGCTCCCACCCACTTCACCCTCCCTCTGCCAGAGCACAAGATAGGTAGCTCCACAGGGAATTTTTGTGCATTGGCCCTTTAAGAGGGTGCCCAAACTTTCAGTTGCCACTCCCTGGCAGATAGCACCCCACTGCTTTTTATAGCTAGATGTTATATGGGTACCCTCCTTAGATTTGCTGCTCACTGCTGGGACCTCAGTTGCTGTCTGTGAGTGACCAGCTAGCCCTTTCGGGCCTCCACCCTCCCTGCCAGTCTCTATGCAGTGTCCACCTTTGGTCCTTGCCGTATCAGGGTTCTCCTGTGTTTTTTCTGTTGATTATTCAGGAAGTCTTTCCATATTTCAGTTGTAATTCCCGACAATTTCTTAAAATAGGAAAACAACGAAGCTTGCCACATGGATTGTCATTTTCTTTCACAGTTTCTCAAATATCACAGATTACTGTAACATCTATCTATATAAATAAAAATGTAAATGTTCATTTGTTCAAAATCTCAAGTCTCTGAAAGTTCAATTGCTTTGAAATTTTGACACAATGTTGCATTCGAATACGCACGTGTTTTTATATATGTGACAGGTAAAAACATGCTTTTTTTGAAAAACAGCACCATCTGTTGGACATAAAAGCAACACGCTATGAACTTAACAATATTACTCAGTCTAACATTCAAAGCCAGGCAGTCACATACAAGTCCGTCGACACTGTTATAGAAGCAGATGAAGTGGTTAATTATCCAACAGAATTTTGGAATTTACTCGATCTGCCAGGGATGGAATTCAATCTGCGTGCTAATTATCATGTTGCGAGATATCAACCAGCGTGCGGCTGGGCCTCAGGGCTGGGCTGGGGCTTGGGGCGCGGGCAGCTGCCGCAGTCCCCCCCACGCTGGCGGCCGAGGGCTCTCGGGGAGTGTGGTGGGCAAGGCCAGGGGAGCTTCCTCAGCTCCTTTTTCCTCCGGCTTTTGGGCGGCTCAGCGAAGGCCCCTGCTGACAGGAGTCGGGAGCGGCCTGGCTGCTTGGGGTGCAGGGTGCGGACCACCGGTGGGTAGTCGGGGTGCAGGCTGACACTGGGGGGCCCGGGCTGCAGAGGCACACGTGTGCGAGGCCAGACCAGCAGGGCAGGGCGGGGGCAGCAGCATGCCAGGGTGCACCTGCTCAGGAGGGTGCATTGTATACCCACAAGCATTGTGCAATTAAACATATTAGAAACATGTGCTTTCTCTTTTCTTTCTTTTAACATTTAACCAGACTGAGCCACAGCAATGCGTGACCGGGTACAGCTAGTACATAATAAAAATGAAAAAGTTTGAAATACTGTGAGAATTACCAAAATGTGACAGAGACACGAAGTGAGCAAGTGCTGTTGGAAAAAAAAGGCCCGACACTTGCTCAATGCAGGATTGCCACCAACCCTCAGTTTGTAAAATACATAGTAACTGTGAAGTGTAATAAATCAGGATTGCCACCAACCCTCAGTTTGTAAAATACATAGTAACTGTGAAGTATAATAAATCATTAGTGCAATGAAACAAGGTATGCCTATAGTCATATTTACATAACATTAAGATTCCATGGCAGTATGAACAATTTTGGGAAAAAACAGCTTTATTGAAGTATAATTCACACATTATGCAATTCACCCACTGAAAGTGACAGTTCTGTGATTTAGTCACAGAGTTGTGCAACCATCACCACAATCAGTTTTAGAGCGTTTTCATCACCAGCCTACTCATCTATTGGCAGTGCTCATCCTCCTCAGCTTTCAAACACCCACAGGCCTTCCTCAACCTAAAGAGGGAGGGGAGGGGAAGCCTCCCTTAACTCTGTTGTGCACTCTCAGGACATTGTGCAATAGGTTTCCCTCTTTCCATGACTAAAAGTCTTCTCTTTAAAAAAATTTTTTTAACTTTAAAATTATAGTTGACATTCAATGTTATATTATTGTTAGGTGTACAGAACAGTGGTCAGACAATTATAAACTTCACAAAGTGTTCCCCCTGCACACCTCCTACTGGGGATGTGCCCGCAAGCAAGGTACATGCCCTTGACCGGAATCGAACCTGGGACCCTTCAGTCCGCAGGCCGATGCTCTATGCACTGAGCCAAACTGGTTAGGGCTTATTACGTTATTATTGACTGTATTCCCTATGCTGTATTTTATACCACCATAACTATTTTGTAACTACCAATTTATACCTCTTAATCTCTTCCTTTTTTTCACCCAACTTCCCTCCCCTCTGGCGACCATCAATTTGTTCTCTGTGTCTATGAGTCTGTTTTGTGAACAATTTTTTAAGATACTATATTTTGAAAATATTTTTACTTTCATACAATTTTTCACTTATTCACTTTCTTATTTACCTTCATGATACTTTATAAAGTACTAGAGGCCTGGTGCATGGATTCATGCACATTGAAAGGAAATTAATTAGAAGAAATATTTTAGAGGTTGGAGAGGGACTGCAGGTGATTAGCCAGCCGGGGAGGGACCACGGGAGGTTGTTTCTAGGGCATGTCCAGCCCATCTCGCTCAGTCCCCATCAGGGCGATTAAGACCGGCTGGCCAGGCAGGGAGGGACCGCGGGAGGGCTCCAGGACATGTCTGTCCCATCTCGCCAAGTCCCAATAGGGGCTTTCTCTCCTAGTCCCCATCAGGGCTGGCTAGGTAGGGACCACTGGAGGGCTCCAGGTCACCCATTCTACATTGGGCCTGATCGAGACTGTGGAGGTACCGTGGGAGGGCTCTAGGGCATGTCTGACCTGTCTCGCCCATTCTCAGTCAGTTGGACCCCGGCAGCAAGCTAACCTACTGGTCAGAGCATATGTCCCCTGGTGGCCAGTGTGCCTTATAGCAGCTGGTCGAACGGTTGAATGACTGTTGGACACTTAGCATATTAGGCTTTTATTATATAGGATAATAAAGCAATCCTAAAAGAATGAAAATATTATGAAATCCAAAATAGAATGGAATATTATTTACTTATAAATCAATGTATTCTTTAATTTGTCCAGATTTCTGCGAACAGTACCCGGCCTGCTTGCTGGTATGCCAAGCTTGGATACTCTCGAGACCC
>PVJC01024341.1:0-25622 GCA_004026665.1 Murina feae
GGGGGGAAGGGCAGGGGGAAAAAGAGATATATGTACTAATCTTTGTAAAGCTTTATGTAATAATAATTTAAAAAAAAAAAGAAAAAGAAAAAGACAACCACGTCCTCAATTGCCAGCCTTTTCTGTGTGTACCTCCATACCTCTGCACTTTAGTTCCGCACCTCCTCTGAGTCTCAGTGTGCTTTTCTCTTTCCTTGTAGTTGTAGAATTTCCACTCAGCCAGCCTTCCTGTGGTTCTGGGTGATGTCTGTTTTGTCTTTTAGTTGTAGTTTTTTGTGTTTTTTGAAAACATATTTTATTGATTTTTTGCAGAGAGGAAGGGAGAGAGAGAGAAAGAGTTAGAAACATCGATCAGCTGCCTCCTGCATACCTCCCACTGGGGATGTGCCTGAAACCAAGGTACATGCTCTTGACCAGAATAGAACCTGGGACCCTTGAATCCACAGACCGACATTCTATCCATTGAGCCAAACCATTAGGGCTAGTTGTAGTTTTGAAGTGGTTGTGCAAGGCAGCAATTTCAGGTGTTTACCTATGCCACCATCTTGGTTTTTCTGATAATAGAATTTTATTATTTAAGAAAGGTTTGTAGCTAGAGCAGTTACACATTGGCCCTGTACCATAGAATTTGCTGTGTCATTCATATTATGGGGACCACTTTGAATATGTTACTTGAAGATTTTTTCTTTTGTCACTGAAGAAACTTTTTTAAAGCATTCTGGTTCTTTAATGTGTTACTGAACAGATTAACACTGCAGTACCAAAAGATGACAATTTCCCCTTTAATTTTATAATGTGTTATTTACTCTATTTAGTAGGTTACCTTAGTTTTGATAAATGTGAGAAATGACAGTCATTTATTTCCCTCTTCATTTTCAGTTCATGAAGTGGAAAGTACATTGAACCGTATTTCTTTGCACTAGATTTCAGGTGGTTCTTTCATCATTAGCATTATATTAAAAGAATAATATCATTGTGAGTATACATAAGAAAGTTGATATACATTGAGCACTGGTTAGTTACCTAGTGCCAAAGTATAATTTCTACTTTGTATGAAGGATAGATAGCTAATTTGAGAGAAGAAGAGAGATATGTGTCTTACAAGTCCAAGCATCTGCTTACTACAAAAATTAAATCAAATTTGTGGTATGCATTTTCTCCTTTAAAGCACATGTGCTATTATGTCTAAGTTTCCAAACACAATTTTGGTGCCCTTGACACTAAGCGATACACATTATCTATGGATGATTTTTCATCTCTAGGAATATAAAGCTGTCCAATGTGAGGAAAACATATATTTTATGTATTTTCTATTCATATGTGTACCTTCCTCTTCCCAAAGTATAACAGAGCCCCATGTAAATCTTTCGTAGACTACAGTGCATTTATAGAAATAAAGGCAGGGAAGTAACAGGGAAATTAGGGAAAGCAGAACCCTAAGTCTGATACATTTAAAGCTGTTATCTCCTAAATCATCTTTTCTTTGACCCTTGCTTTCTTAAGAAGGAAGTAAACATGATTTTAAAAAATGGGCAATTTTGCCCCAGAACAGCTGGAGGCTATAACTCAAATGCATGTTTTAATAGAGTTAGACTTCACTTCTGCCTCTGATTTACACTTTAACAAGATGTAGGACACCTAGGAAATGGATGAAAATAATCTTATTTTTCCCTCAGAGAGGGCTAGTAGCTTAGAAAACTTGATATGGTGCTGGAAATACAGTCATATTCTCAAGTTCTTTTGAACTTCAAAATAAGTTAATAAAATGAAATAGCCTCTTCTGATAGTACAGAGCGTAAAGTACATGTGCTGTAGCTGGTGGGACAGGTGGTCACAAGTAACAATTTGTGGTTTGCATTCAGCCTGGAGGCAGAGCTTCACCCACAAGGAGAATAGCTCTCTTGTGGCACATCCTGCTCCCAGTTGTCATCAACACTTGGATGACGATGTTTACAGCCTTCCATCACCACATGTACCAAGCCTCTTTGTTCCTGGATTCATGTTTTGTTTTTAATTCTCTAATTAAAAGTCCAGCCCAGCCAGTGTGGCTCTGTGGTTGAGCATCAGCCTGTGAGCCAGCAGGTTATGGTTCCATGCCTGGTCAGGGCACATGCATTGGTTTCGGGCTCAATCCCCATTGGGGGGCATACAGGAGTCAGCCAATCACTGCTTCTCTCTCAAGGATGTTTATCTCTCTCTCTCTCTCTCCCTCTCCCATCTTCTCTGTTCTTATTTAAACTATTTCCTCCATTTGCATACTAGGTCAATGTTTCTCAAGCCCCTGTAATGAATGATGCACTTAAATGAATTTTTAGAAAAATAAGCGACAAAAGACAAGGAATAAAAATCCAATTTTTATCATTAGATTCAACAGATATAAAATCATTCTATCAAATTATTTTAGTTTTCTGATCTACTCTAAATTTTACTTTGGATAAATTGAGTCTAAATTTTTTATATCATTACTAGCGGCCTAGGCATGAAGTTGTGTACCTTGAAAAGAACTGCAGGCTGCGGTGGGCATAGAGGTGGGTCTTGGACCATCCTCTGTACCCCGGCCCAGCCCCTCCTGCCCTGGCCTTCCAGTCCCCTGTCTTCCAGCAGCCCTGCTCCTGCTGCTGCCAATCCCATGTGCTGATGGTATTGGCCCAGCTCTCATCTGCTGACTGCGTGGAGCAATTGGGGCCAGCACCAGCAGCCAGCAGTGGGTGAGTGGCAGCTGCTGCCCCAATCGCCCCTCAGGAGCAGGGGGAGGTAAAAAAGACCTCAGGGCAATCAGGGCTGGCAGCTGCTGCTCACATCCATTAATGGTGCCAAGTAATCAGAACTGGCGCCAGGCACTGGCAGCAGGTGTGAGCATTGGCTCTAGCGCAAGGAGTAAAGAATTTTAAGTAACCACCAGAGACTCGCCCTGATGACAATGACCAGCGCCCCCATTACCTGCTCCATCATCCCGCCGCAGCCACAGCCAATGCCCACCATGTTCCACACACATGTTCCCTGGTTGTCAGCGCACATCATAGCTACTGGTTTTTCAGTTGTTCCGGTTGTTCCACTGTTTGGTCTATTTTCATATTAGCCTTTTATTACATAGGATTATATAGGATGATTGATAATGACCACTTTGCGGAGTGGATCACACTGCTCCATGGACCACACTTTGAATAGCACTCAGGATTCCTAGATAATTTGCAAGGCCCAGTGCAAAATGAAAACAGAGCACCTTTTAAGTGTGGGTCTTTTCCACCAATTCTATGTTCTGTCCACTCTGGCCTGCTCAGGAACATTGCTCCAGAATCACTGATTTACTTTTCTGTATCATGAGCTTTCTTGCTGTGTGATCATTTCCATTAGCATGAAAATCTTCATGGTATCTCCCAATTAAAATACAAAGCAAGAACAATGAAAAAAATGCCCCTTCATTCCATAAACCACTCTTGCAACTTACCCATTTCTCTGCTTTCCTTCATTGTGGAAACCACTCAGATATGTTATCCATTTTTCTTGAAGAAACTTTTGCTGATTTTTTTTCTCCTATTGTCTATTGGCCTTACTATAATCAAGATTACAATCACATCAAACAATTGACATGACTCTTTTTGTGGTCCCAATTCCTATTCCATTGTCAAATCAATTCCTCATCTTACTATATTCATCAGTAAGAATTTATAATTCATTCCTTATTAAAAACTTATTTTGTCAACTACCAGAACACCATAGTGTCCTGGTATTTTTCTCCACCCTCTCTGGCTATCCTATTTTTTAAAAGTTGAAATGCCCTAAGGTTTAAGTTTCTAATCTTCATTTCCTATTTACAATAATTCCTAAGATTATTTCATCTTGTTTAATAGATTAAAATTGTTATGTGCTCACAAGTTCTAATTCACATATCCAGTTTAGCTCACTGCCCTAACACTACAGACCCACCTCCAAGTGCAATATCAATATTTACTTTGGGATATTAAATAACCACTGTCTTAGGTTAAATTTCCAAAGAAGCAGCCTTGGAGATAAAAATTCAGTTGCAGGATGTTTATTAAGGAGTCTTTTTGGAATCAAGTACTGTGTAAAGGAGAGGAAGGAAGCAGGATTAGGTTTAGGGAGAAGCTGAGCTTCAGTGCAATCCAAATAAAGGCTTCAGTTGAGTGCCTAGAAAGCTCTAGGGCTGAGATAGCCCTTCAGAGTTAGAAGGTTGGTAGAAGAAGGTAGGCCCTTTATATACCTGTATCCATGAGTCAGAAAGCAGTTTGAATTTTTCAAGGTAGGCATTCTCTGATTAAGACCAGCAGATGAAACCCCGCAGCAGTTAACATTTGCAACATATAGGGGAATAATTTATTTGTTCCTTGACGGGAGGATTGGCAGCCAAATCATAATGTCATCATAGCATCTCAAAATTAATGTGTCTCATACTCAACTCCTCTACTTACTTCTCCAATCCCCTAGAAAACCAATGGCCCTCCTTCATTTTCATATATTCAGTAAGTTATGGCTTCATTTTTCCAAATTCTCAGTCCAAAGCCCTTCAAATCATCTCTGACTTTTCTCTTTCTTCATTGCCCCCTCTCATTTCCAATCAATTAACAAACCTGGTTGGTCCCAAAATATATCCAAAATTTCACCACTTTTTACCACTCACACTGCTTTTATCCTGATCCATCATTAATTGTGCCTGCATTCCTAGACTTTATTCTCATTGCGCCATGACACACCATCCTTTCATTGACACAACAAACAGATGTTTAAAAATTAGCTAAGATCACTTCTTTCTGAAAATCTTCCAATGGTTTCCCCAAAATACCCAGAATAAATGCAAATGTCTGATACCCACCTGACTTCATCTCCCACTTCTCATCCTATATCCTCTCAGGCTTTCTATTCTAGTCGCATAGGACACTGCTTTGCACATGGGACTGTGCTGGCCTTGGGACCATTACACTTGCTGTTTTCACTGCCCGAAATGCCCCTTTCCAAGACATTCACATGGCTTATGTCTTGTCTTCCCTTCCCATAGGTTTATCCTTAGCAAAATGGTCCTTCCTCATCACCTTATATATTAAAAAATAACAATACAATGTCTCAAAATACATATCTACTATACTTTTACCCTGTGTGAACTGTTTATTTTGTGTTATCTTACCTATCAGTATGCCAAACATTATATTAGTTTCATGACATATACTGTTTTATTCACTGTTGTATCTTCATCAACAAAAATAATACTTGGAATATACCATACAATCAATAAAGATTTACTGAAAATCTGATGGACCTGATTTCAAGAAAGACTAACTAAGGTTTTAAACAGGGTCATCAGTCTCAGCCATGTTCTCCCTCTCTCTCTATCGATTAGCTCTGTGCGGACTTTTTCTGTCACACAGCCTCTGTAACGAGGACATAGAGATGGTAAGAACCATCCTGTTCTTGATTAAATCTGAAATGAAGACTTGAGGTCGTTCAGCCTCAAGATGAGGTAAAAGGGAATGGATGTGTGGAAAGTTTTCTGCAAGACAATAAACTCAAGTGATGTAATGTAATAAATACCCCTGAGTATTGTAACAAAATAAAAACATAACTTATTTTAAAAACCTGCTTGCATATATTTAGAAGTAGAAAGACACATTTAACGATGTATTCTAGCATTTTCTTCAGATATGTTTTGCTGTTCCAATAACTGTATGCTTTTACAAAGCATTTGTTGCTTTGTATTTCTAAACCGATATGTAGGAGTATAGGTGGGAGATAGAGTAATGCAGAATTACCTAGCTAAGATGTTGGTGCTGAAACTGAGAAACCCTGGCTTAGCAGAGTAAATTATTTTATAATTTACCTTATAATAAGGTAAATTATAAGATATATATTTTAATGAACTTTTATGAGGGATTGTGGGAATAATAAAGAGATATTTTGGAGATAATGGCAAAAGACAATTCAAAATGACCTTCATTACCTAGTTAGTGCTGTTTCTAAACTTTCCTTCTTTCTATCAAGCCTTTCCTTTCTGGAGAATTTTTTCTAATTTTCTAGATGATAGTTAACTAATAACCTGTGTATGTGGGGTTTTTGTTATCAAATGTTGTGGGAGTGGTAGAGACCTACTTTCATCAAACTCCTTCTTGTAACAGATCTTGAAACATAAATGTATAGCCATAGCAGGAAATAAAATTTTGTATTTACTTCCATGTCAGAAGACTATGTATGACCCAAAGAAAAATTTACAGTTTCTAAACCTGCTTGGTAAAAAAAAGTTTTTGTTGTTTCTTGTTTATTTTTATTAACCTAAATTAAGCAATTCTGCTCTTCCTAAAGGTTAAATAAAAGAGGACTAATTTGAAATACGGGCTTGAATGTGGAGTACATGTTTTGGCAATTTTTTGATAGCTACTGGAATTTTAATAACAGTAATCAGTATTACCTTTAGTAATTTGGCAATAAACCTCAGAGTTTATTACTTTCCTTAGGGCTATTTATTGCTTCACATACTGGCAGCTAGTGTTGTTTAAAGCTTTACTATGCAAATGCAGTTATTTCTGTAAGATTTTGATAAGTAGAAAGAAACAAAAACATGTTACTGAAGTGTACTCAACAAACTAATAGGTGTCATTTGTCTAGGGAAAACAATAGGATTGCAGTTGATGTTGTGAAGTGCCTGTGGTGATTCTACACTTATCTACCAAGAATTGGTTGATTTGGAGCTAAGAAAAAAATTTAGCTTAGATTTAAACATAAGCAATATATATATTTACTGAAAAACACTAAAACACTGAAGAATTCAGTGTCCTGTATTTCAGTTTTGAACACATATTATTTTAATTGGGTTCCCAAAATCCCATAACAGTTTTAAAAAGAAAATAAAGGTGAGTCGGGTGGTTTTTCATGAGCAGGATGCAAGGGTGATTTCTTTCCTGGATTCTTGCCTGCTTGAGAGGCCTGTTCATGTGCTGTGCGTACTTTCCCTGAACTCTGAGGCCTGTAAGCTGTATGCAGGTTCCATTTAATTCCTAAAGCCTTGGCTACCTGTTGTACTTTTCCACTACAAAGACTGGGCCCTTATCAAATCCTTTGGTTAAAGGCATTCCATACTGCAGAATTATGTCTTTCAGCAAGGCCTTAGTGCAGCAGTTCTCAACCTGTGGGTTGTGACCCCTTTGGGGGTCGAATGACTCTGTCACAGGAGTCATCTAAGACCATCCTGCATATCAGATATTTACATTATGATTCATAACAGTAGCAACATTACAGTTATGAAGTAGCAACAAAAATAATTTTATGGTTGGGGGTCACCACAACATGAGAAACTGTATTATATAAGCATTGAGAACCAATGCCTTAGTGACTTCTCTCACCTTTTCTGTGCGAGTGGGATATGCCTCGATCCAGCCTGAAAAGGTGCAAACAAAGACTAGTAGGTATTTATTTCCTCTGCTAGGCCCTACTTCTGTAAAATCTACTTCTAAGACCTCAAAGGGAGCTTGCCCACAGCGCTGAACTCGTATCGGTCCCACGGGACCCTGTTTGGCATTGTTCTGCGCACAGAGAAGGCAACACTGAGAGGCTGAGGCACATAAAAAGGGAAGGTGGGAATTAGGTAGCATCTGCCTAACAGAGCTTCTAGGGCAGTCTTCCCTAAATGAGTGAGTTCATGCTGCTGGAGGACTACCTTATGAGCTAACTGTTCTGGGTCATAGAGGCTATGATCTGCGAGTATCTACCAGCCTTCCTTCATTCTCTTGCCCCATAGCTTCCATTAGAGTAATAAAAGAATGAGGTACTTTTACATTTAAGTTTTGTCCCAGGGTAAGCTTATCCACTTCTTTGACTAATAAAGCTGTGGCTGCAAGGGCCCTGAGACACGGGGGCCACCGGAGGCAATCGGGTCAGTCTGCTTGGAGAGATAGGCTACTGGTCTTTGCCAGGGTCCAAACTCCTGGGTTAGAACTCCTAGGGCTACCCCGCTGTTCTCATGAATGAAGAGGTTAAAGACCCTGACACATCTGGTAGCCCTAGTGCTAGGACTTCAGTGAGCTTTGCCTTTATGGTAGTGAAGACTTTTTCCTGTTCAGGACCCCAGTCAATGGATGCCTTCTCTTCCCCTTTTAAAGCTTCATAGAGAGGCTTAGCCAGTTCTGAAAGATGAGCAGGGGCTGACTGGAGGGGGCCAGCTGAAAGCAGAAAAAGGCATCTTTCAGATATGGACATGTAAACCATTCTGTCTATGATGGAATGAGTCCCAAAAGTGTGTAGGAGTTCAGTAGTGCCGAATGCAGGGTTATAACAGCCTCATTAACAACCCACAAGTCCTGCATGTGGCGGTAGTCATTAGTCCCAGGCTTTTTGACAGGCAAGAGAGCCGTGTTCCATGGTGACTGTCATCATTTAAGAAGTCCCCACTGGAGCAGCCAGTCTAAGTGGTCCCGGATTCCTAGGCATGCTTCCCTTGGAATTGGATGTTGGTGGATTTTAACAGGCTGTTCTCTAGGCTTTAAGTAGATTACCACCAGGGCATGATCCTTAGCCAGGTCTGGAGGATTCCCTTCCAACCAGACCAGCAGGAATTCTTCCTCTAAATCAGGTTCTAATGGTGAGTACTTTGACTGGTCTCATCTTTGCCAAGTATTTGGGTACCACAAATCTCCCTGAGAGGCATCTGATGTGCCAGTTGTGGTTTGGGCCCTTAGTCAGCTAAATGCAAGTGCTGTCCAACTGGCTCGATGCTGAGTTGTGGGGGGGATCAGTGTTTTTAAATTTTCCAGACTTCCAGGTCAGTGGGGGGAGCCTGTGACACATATGGAAGTGGTAAAACTGGCAGGGCTTCCTCAGAAGGTCCTTGCAGAACAGCAGGTTGGGTTCCCTTCTTTTCTGGCACCTGCTCCCTTCTTCCTACTACTAAAACCTTACACTGACCCTTTTTATTGATGTAAAACCAGACACAAGTTGGCAAGGTTCAAGCAATATCTAACCAGCTGTCTATAGAGGGAAACTGATCTGGGTATCCAGGGTCTCCCATGACTACATTCCAGACCACTGGACCAGTCATTCGTCTAAAGAGCCTTCTGAAGGCCAGCTGACCCTGAAGATTGGCCATTCTAATTCACAGAATTTCCTCAGTGTTTTGGGATCCATTTTAATACCACAATCCCCACTGAAACCCTTTTTAAAAATTTTCAAGATGCAGTTGAGGACAGTGGGTTTACTGTGTCCTGACCCCATGGTGATCAGTGAAAGACAGACAAGGGAAAGGGTGACCTATTTTCACAGATCCACTCAGATTCCCCCCTGGCTGTGCCTCACATGGGAGCTTTGATTTGTCTTTGGTAAGGTGCACCCATATAAACCCCAGGCCTGGTCACCTCCAGGTGGAGCTGAGTCACAGTTATGCCTTATGATGAATCACAGAACCACAGGTGGGGTTTTTCACAGGTGAGGTTGTGGAGCTGCACAGTGGATAGGAGAGCATGAGTCCTCTTCTTCCACACTCACACACTTTCACCAGACATTCACTCAGAGGTTAAACAGTCCACCCAATTCTTGACTAATTTACCCAATGAAGTCGTATGATTTCCTGGAGGTGATCAAGCTCCCCTTCCATTCTCTCAGAGTGGGCCCATCTGTGTGGGGCCCCTACCTTACCATTTCTGTCAACAGGTCCAGAGGTGTCTGTCCACTTTCTCCAGATGCTGGCCGGGAGTGCCCGGAGTCCCCTGGTTCAATTTTGCTACAATCAGCAGGGTGCACCTCCGGGAAGCATATCCCGCATTCCCAGGCTCCAAACCCATTCACTCACAAGAAGCCAAAAAGACCAGCATGGTTGGGGTTCTCAGGTTAGGGAACCAGATGTTGTAGAAGACAGAAGAAACCCAAGCAATGCTTAGAGAAATGGAGTTACACAGCTTTATCATGCCAGCGGTCTCAGAGGAGTCACTTCCAGAGTCTGAGCAAACCAGTATGGTGGAAGCCCTTTTATCCTCTTTTGGTTTCTTTGTCCTCCAAATATGTCTGGGGAATTCCAGACCTTTCATGGGCTTTGCAAAAAGGCCTGTGGGTTAGAATGGGGGTCTTGAGATCATATCGAAGGGTCTGGCCTAGCGCCAGTGCTGATAATCCCCTCCAGGGGTTGTGTATAGTTCCTGGTTTATGGCCTCTATAAAATGTGACCATTTAGGTAACAGGTCTTGCAAGACCAGATAGTGAAGGAAAGGGGCAGTGACTTAATTATAGGTTATCAAGAATGTACATTAGGTTACTTTCACAGATTCAGATTGCTAGCCCTCCAAACATCAGGATTCCATTGGAATTAGCCTTTTAGCCTTCTCAGATATATTAACAAGTAATATTTTCATTTTATGTGCCTGACAGTAACTTTCATTTAAGTTCAAAATTTATAGTATTTTAGAGATAGAACTCAATTAATGTTATAGTTTGTCTCAGGCAATAAGGAATTCTTAACCATTAGGTTGAACCCATAATTTTGTGGAATCAACTTCAGGCACCATTCCAAATGATAAAGGACTCTCTTGTTATTATACTTTGTTTATATAATCTGCATTAGTTCTAACCACTCTTTTCAGCAATTATCACTCATGTGTAACATTTATTAATGCAATAAGCAAATCTAGTATTTATATGTAAAGATAACAGAAATATTAGTTGGCCTTAATGAAAGGTTTGTAAATACCCCTTCAAAGTATGTTTTGAAATAGGACATTTATTCTTAAGATGTAGAATAAAACTAAGATACAGACACAAATATATAAACACACATATACACACACATATAGATGCCTCTTACTCTTTTCCCTCTCAACATTAGAACTAATTGAGAGAGATACACATGGAGTATGTAAGAGGAAGACCAAATGAAATCCTATATATTAAAGAGCTAATGTGCTAATGGTCATGATGCCCTCACACTGTAACAACCGATCAGCAGGGGGCTGCGTGCATAGCAGGTGCGGGTGGATAGGGCTGTGTGCATGGCAAGGCGTATGTGCGGGGACTTGACACTGTGTCCCATGCCATCAGGGCTTGACAGGGGTGGGGCTGGCCAAGTCTGGGTCTTGCTCAGTGGGGGTTGGGCCAGCCGGGTCTGGGTTTCTTCCCTTTTAATGTGCATTAATTTCATGCACTGGGCCACTAATTTAAATATAATTGTTCAAAACACAAGACAGATGTGGTTCACTGTTTTTTCTTCCTTATAGTGAATTTACCCTGTGGGTTGTAGAAAGTACAAAGGCAGGACCTAACTATAACTACTAAGGTATATCAGTAGCAAAAATGGATGGTAGATTTGCTACATGGAGCTTGCATGCTAGTAGGAGGAGGAGAAATATAACAGAATATATCAGTGAGTTATACATAATTTGGAAGATGATGGATTCTGTGTGGAAAACATGCAGGAAGGAAAATGGAGAGCATAGGTAGGAATTGCAATTTGATCAGTGACAGTTTCACTGGGCTGACATTAGCAAAGAGTTGAAGAAGGGGAGAGGTTAAGCCATGTTGGTATCTGAGAAAGAGTCTATCAGTTGCAAGTACAATGGCCCTGAAGTTCAGGCCTGCCTAGTGTATTTGAGGGAGAATAAAAAATACTAGTGCAGTAAAGAAAGAGAGGAGGAAAATCATATAAATGATATCAGTAATGCTGGCTGTGTGAAGATAACTTCTCTAAGCGAAATTAGTAATAATGGAAGAATTTGAGTAGAGCTGTAACATAGACTTAAAAGTTAACAGACAATAGGGTGGTGAAGGCTGGGGTCAGGACCAGGGGCAGGCTAGAAGGTGTTAATAGGGGGATATACTGTAATATTTTCAATAATAAAGATTTAAATAAATAAATATCAATCCCAGCCCTAAAAAAAAAAGAATCATTATGAATTCTTTTAAAAAATAGTGTGTAGTGGAGACATATGAGAAATTATGAGAATTAGTTATGGAGCTATTTTAGTAGACAAGACAAAGCCTAGAGTGATATTCTGGAGATAGAAGTGGTTTCAATCTCGTTATATTTTTACTAGAGGCTCGATGCATGAAATTTGTGCAAGAGTAGGCCTTGGCAGCGTGGCTGCCTGGATCCCTCCCTCACAGCCATTGGCTGCCTCATTTCTGTAGCTGTAGCCTGGCTTCATCCTGGAAAGATGTCCGGAAGGATGTCTGGTCTGATTAGCATATTATGTTTTTATTATTGTAGATAGGTAGAAACTAAGGATTTGTTGATGATGGGATATGGGGAAGAAGATAGAAGTTGAAAATGCCTAATAAAATATAGCCTGAGCAACTGGAAGGATTGAATTTCCATTAACCTGATAAAAAAAGAAGGTTGAAAGAGGAGGAAGTCAATTTTTAAATATTTAATTTGAAATATCTTTTAACATCTAATAAAGGCTGTTGAGTAGACTGTTGCATATGAGTTGGGGAAGCAGTATGGGCTAGAAATATGCATTTGCAGTTTTGTGCATTTAAGCAATGTTTATAACTTTGAGATTTGATAACATTCTTAAGCAAATGAATGTGGAAGATAATCAAAGATGATTTTAAGGTGCTGAGGAGACAGAAGAACCAAGAATGGAGACCAAAGAGAACATATATCCTGAAAGCTAAGGAAAGTTTTTGGCAAATTGCTTCAATTTTCTGAGTTGAAGAGTAATTATGGTCACCAGATGAGGATAAAGATAGGGTAGGATAAATTGGAAACCTGAAGAGAAAGTGTTAAATAACCATATAGGAAAGAGGGAGAAGGAATAAAGTAGCAACATGAATCATAACAGAGGAATGGAATTTAAGATTTTAGGATATTCTCATGTATTACAGTGCCATACTAGATTAGCTGCATTTCCAAGTTTCAGCTCTGTTATATTTGCATGTTATTGTTCATAATACTTGACATCCTATCCAATAAAGAGGTAATATGCAAACTGACCATCACTCCAATACACAAGATGGCTTCCCCCATGTGGCCACAAGAGGAGGGCAGTTAGGGGCAATTGGGCTGGCAAGGGAGCAATTAGGCATCTATCAGGCTCTGGCAGGGGAGTGGTTAGGGGGTAATCAGACTGGCAGGCAGAAGTGGTTAGGTGCAATCAGCCAGTCAGGTGAACACTTGGGAGCCAGCAGTCCTGGATTGTGAGAAGGATGTCCCTTGAGGGGTCCCAGAATGGAGAGAGTGCAGGCTGGACTGAGGGACACCACACACACACACACACACACACACACACACACACACACACACACACACACGGTGCACGAATTTCATGCACTGGACCTCTAGTATTTTATAAAATTGAATAAACTGACATTTTTACATAAATAACCTTATTTCAAAAAGGAAATTTTATATCAGAATCATAAATGACAAAACAACACTACTTACCATAAAACATATGCAGTAATTAATATTAAAATACATTATTAAACATTAACATTTTGTTAAAGGGCCAACAATTTATTGCCAGGGATACCCATCCACACTTTGGGAAGCTCTGCTATACTGAGCTTTAGTCCTTGCTCTCAGGTAGTTTAATAACATAAATCAGAACTTGTTTGCCTAAGTGAGAAGAGAAGAGATTATCTAAACCTATTGATTTTTATCTATGTTAGAATCTCTAAGGGCAGGTACTTTGTCTTAATGTCCTGTGAAATGTGTGGAATCATTCTGTGTATAGAGTGCACGCTACCTAGTGGTATTTGATGGCTGCATTAGTCTTTAACAGGAGCAGAATATTAGATTAGTAAAGATTTGTTTCTTGAGCAAAATTCCTACTTAACAGTGTCTAAACACACTGCTTAATACTTTTATGTCCGTATTGGTGGTTCTGAAAAACGGGTGGCTTCAATTTAGATGCAGTGATTAATTTGGTGGAGCAGGCTAGAAAGAGTAGTTGCTTTGATCTTTAAAGATAGTTTTTGTCCTTAAAGCAAAAAGAAAGGGAAAACCAGCTTTGTCTTCATTTATCATGTTGCTAAATGTGTGTCAGCACACCAATGACTAAATTCCATTACTGCTAGCTATTCAAAGTGCGCCTCATTCAATCATGACCTTGGGTTGTTTATCTCAGACTAAATACAGCAGGAGCTGGTTGCCACCGCTGCTCAATTCACCGGGCATGTTCCTACCCCATGGCTTTCCATTTGCCAGGCCCTCTGCCTACAACGCCCTTCCCCACTTGTCTTGCTCTCTCACCTTTTCTAAGTGTTTACCACATTTTCACATTTTCCTGATAGTCTATGAATAGTGAAAACCCTTACTCTGTCCTCCGTATCTGTCCTTCCTGGATCATTTTATCCTATATAATAAAAGGCTAATGTGTAAATTGACCGAACTGCAGAACGACCGGTCATTATGGCACGCACTGACCACCAGAGGGCAGATGCTCAATGCAGGAGCTGCCCCCTGGTGGTCAGTGTGCTCCCACAGGGCAAGTATTACTCAGCCAGAAGCCCTGAGCCAGGCTCATGGCTGGCAAGTTCAGCCACAGTGACAGGAGTCTCTCCTGCCTCCACAGCAGCATTAAGGAAGTCTGACTGCCAGCTTAGCCTGCTACCTATGCATCAGACACCCCCTTTCCCTCCCCCCGCCCCCAGGGCTCCTGGACTGTGAGTCCCTCAGCCCCTCCACCTCCAGGGCATGAATTTCATGCACCAGGCCACTAGTATTTTAATAATGCTTATTTGCATCAGAAACTATAAACTTTAATTAATTACTTTTTTCTTTCTCCTACTACAATGTAAACTGCACAAAGGAAAATTTTTGTTGTTCACTTGTGAAGCCCTGGTATTTAACATAGTAAAGATGTTCAATAAATGTTTATTGAATTCATGAGTGAAAATTATAGGTTACTGCTACTATCTTCCTTTTGTAGGTAGGTAGGTATCCTGAGAGGAGACAGAACAGCCAGGGCTGAAACCAGGTGGCTGAATCCAGAACCTGCCCACTAAAATTTAGGGAAGATGAATACCCCCGTACTTCTCTCAGACCGTTAGTGAAGGGCTCAGATTTGACCTGACTGATGAAAATAAAATATAGGAATGTTTTTGTACTAAGGATAAGTGATTCTTTAAAAATTAAAGTTGCTATTATCTCTAAATAAAAAATATGTCTTTTCCAATTAAGTGAATTATAAAGAACTCTAATTGAAATGGTGTCAGAAAAGTAATATAATTGAAATATTGTGTATTTTGCATTCACCTATCAGGTTATTATGAGACTTAAATGAGAAAAGGTATGCAAATATAGTTTCTAATTTTAACTTGAAGATTCATATTCAATAACATATATTAATTTCTGTCCATCATTTAGAGAAGCCTGGCTAGAATCATAATTAGAAAAAAAATTAAATTATTTTACAAGTGTGTTTTAGGACACATATATGCACATGATTAAATCTTAATACTCTAAAAATCCTTGCTTCTACTGGTTTCTCTATTTGTTTTATGTGTTATTTCTCTCTTTAGATATTGGCAAGTAGATATATATGGGATTTATACTAGATCTAACACTTGTAATGGATAGATTTAAGAACTCTGAGCCAGATGACATCATTTGCCCTTGTTTAGCTGACGGAGAAATTATGACTCTTCTCTAATTACTACACCATTTACCACAGATCCTGAAATAACAACAAAGAATTTCCTAAGAGGATAAAGGAAAGAAAACAATTAAATGAGGATTTCCTTCTAAATCCTGGGTCTTCAAATCTTCCAATATGGGCATAACCTCACATGAGAATCAAGTAGGAAAATCATTGGCTCCCACAATCCTTAAAAGCCTGACATTTAAACTGTCAAATAAAACTAAAGAAATACTTTAAAGTATCTCAGGGGTGGAAGTAATTAATTTGACAGGGGGAAAAAATCAAGAATCCTCTAAGAATTCTTCTCTATTATCATTTTAGTAACATAAAAAAATAAGGACGTATAGACATAAAATGACACCGCAAAGTGACCTCATTCCACAAAAGGAATAAATATTAGAGTAGACTTGTTAAGAAAGGATCAACCTTAATCTGGACTTAAAAGTATTTGCATAAATCCCTGAGCCTGAAAAAAAAAAAAAGTATTTGCATAAAGCTCTCATGCTTCAGAATCTATTTCTTCTGGCATTTATGAAGACACAAAACAATAAATTGCGTCTCTCAAAAAAGTCACACACCAATGAGCAAACAAACAAAAATGACAGTATCAATAGCAATCTGAAAGGTAAAAATGACTGAAAAATAGAAAAATTTAATGTGAGCTTTTTAATGATGAAACAGTCTCCATATATGGCACAATTCTGTGTTTTTCCAAACATTAACTATTATTATTTTCAGTTTCATTTCTTTTTGCTCACACCTTTCTGACAAATAACAAGAAACAAGGAAAATATAAAGCATCTACTATCTCATTTCTGTGTGCTTTAAAAATTTTATTTTGTTTCTTACTCCCTATTCTAAAAATTTTATTGTAATTTACTTAATGAAATTAAAAATATTTGATTTAGATCTAAACCATTGGGGGTTTATTATTTCATGGTACCTTACTATTTTATTTTATTCCATTTCGTGTGTATGTGTGTGCGCACGCGTGTGTGTGTGATGAGGCAATAGCCTTACTCAAAAGAAATAAAATCTTGGCTTGGAAGAAGATTTTTGTTATTTTTTCAGCTTAATTAGAATTTGACTACAGTGAGGGTGTAAGAGAGAAAGTAAGGCCACTAGTAAGATGGCTATTTCCATAATTCATGAGGAAGATGGTAGTAGGGACTGAGTTCAGATACAGTCAGATATTGCAAATATTTTAAAGACAGATCCAATGAGGTTTGCTGATGGGTTATACTGGGGAGTAAGAATGATCAGCTAAGGTCAAGAGATGAAGTCTGAGCAAGTAGGAGGATAAAGTGATTGCTATTTATTGAGATCATGAAGACTGAAATCAACTGATTGTTTTCTTGAAGAGAGGAGGAGTGGGAGATAGGATTTGGGAGTTTTAACATTTTTTAATTGAGGATGCTTATAATGTATCTAATTGTCAATAGAAGTAAGCAATTGGATATGTCTGAAACTCAGAGGAAAGAGTGGGTTTAGAGATATGATGAGCTTCAGTGTATAAATACAGTTATACAAATGGATAAAGTGATTGAGGGAGGTCCAAGGAGAAATCATCAAAGAAAAACAAGAAGTAGCCAATCAGGCAGAATTAAAGGCTGATGAATCTGTTGTTATGGAAGCCTAGTGAAGGAAGTGTTCATGGAGAAGGCACTTTTGCGAGGCACAGATTAAATAATCCAGCAAAGCTTTTCCCCTAGAACCTGGCACCTTCTCAATATTATCTGTTCTTATTCAGTTGTTTCAGGACTCAGGTTGTGGTGGTCTGGGAGAGACTTCTGGCCATCCATTCATTGCGGTAGCTGATAGAGTTGTTTATGACCAGGGCTATGTAATCATGCACATTAAAGCCATCTGATCTACCAGTGGAAACAGTGCCTGCTGTTCTGGATATGGGAGTTCACAAGCGTCTGCTGGGCCAGTAACCTGTAAATGAAATTCTTTTAGCCATTTCTCAGATACATCCTCTGTCTCTGGCTCATACTCAGATAGATCCCTCTTACGTCCCTTTTATATCATCTACTAGAAGCCCGATGCAAGAAATTTGTGCAAGGGGTTCAGCCCTCATGGAAGGTCGTCCAAAAGGTCATCTGGACAGTTGTTCTGCTGTTAGGTCTAATTAGCATATTAGCTCTTTATTACATAGGCTATTTATACTTTTCACTCATCTCTTCTGTAATGGGTTTAAGGACTCATTGAAAAAGAAAATTATTGAATGCTTTAGATTTTAGATCAAATTCCTTTCTCCAGTGCCACAAAGTAGAGTGTGTGTCTTTTTTATTTTGGGTAAGAGAAACCCAGAACTCAAAGTCAAAAGCTATAGGTCTTAATCTTCCCTGACTGGAGTGACAGGAGCAGGGGGAAGGCAGGATAATATTTATTGGAAACTTAGAATGTGGCAGATGCCAGCCTGTGTGCCTTGGCATAGATTGTTTCAGTTAAACCTCCTAATATCCATTAACTTTTATATTATTAGGCATTTCATTTTGTCAGTGAAGAAATTGAGAAATAATCACACAATAAGTAGAGCCTGGTTTTAAATTCAAGCTGTCTGGCTCTATTATGCTTTTATGACTTGATATATTCTGAGTAGAAACAAAAAAAAAATGTATTAAGTAATCTCTCTACATGTAAACATTTATATGGAGTTTAATACATTCGTTTAAATTATAGACTCAGGAAAAATTAAATACATAAACCTTAGGAAAGTCACTACTGTGTTTCCCCACCAGGTAAGATTATATATGAGTTTAGAATTTATTTTTCTTATTCACTATGATGACTTTAAGATGAGATAAAATGACAGGAATTCTGAGATCATATATGAAATTTTTTTATTTTATATCTTACCATTAGCTCATTTTTAATATTTATGCTATTAGCCATGGGTATTCTGTGCTGTTAGTTTCAAGTTTCTATATTACACTGTACTGAATAGGAGCCATATCAATTAATTGTTAATTGAATTATGTTTTCTCTCTGAAGGCAACTGATCGAGAGGGAGACCCAATAACATATGCCATTGAGAATGGAGATCCTCAACGAGTTTTTAATCTTTCAGAAACGTAAGTTGAAAGTGACTTCTGAATTTATTTATTTTTTAAATGTTAAACAATGTACTAGTAGCAAGAGAACAGAATTCTAATTAAAGGCAGTTTGTAGTTTACTTTAGATTTCTCTATGAATATTAATAACAAGCTGGAGAGGGGTTGGGAATTCTGAATCCAGAAATTTTACCCAGGAGACTGTTTACTTTAAACATTTCACTAGGTAAAAATCCATTGAGGTAGAAACATTTTATTTGCAGGAATAACTTGGCATTAATTAGATCCCTTTAACGTTGTCAGCTACTCATAATAACAATGACATTTCTATAAAGAGTAAATTGTTCATTCAAAGGGAATTTTGTAAAACAAAGAACTTTAAATTCAAACAAATTTAAGGTACCAGCAAAGTCCATCACTCAACTTGTGGGTAATGTAGGTATATTCTAAAGATGTTAATGCAAAAGTATTGCTTGTCTCTAAGTTCCTTTGGGGTCTCTATGAGTGTCATTCTACTCACCTTTCTGAGCATATCAAAGATAATGTTAACTATAACCATTGAGAACACTGGCAGCAGGCATTAAGAAAGGATTGAGGTTTGTGGAGAGATCATTTGCTTCCTCCTGTAATAGCAAAGTAGCTGTTCTGTTGTCACATGTTCAAGAGCTGTACCTGCTGCCTGTCTGGTGTTTTCTGTGTGGTTATGAGTGGTTTTACCTGAAGGAAGGAAAACCTAAACTTATCCCATGATTATAAAATGAAAGATCTGACCAATGAGCCACACGTTGCTTCAGTTTCGGAGACATTGGTGCATGATGTCAAATCAAGGAAACCATATGTGGTCACTCAGTCTTGTGAGGAACAGTTGAAATTTCACATTGAATAGGATATTACAACCAGGGTCTGAATACGCCCAGAAACTGGATTTTCCAGACTTCGGATTTTACAGATAAAACAAACTTCCACTTAAAAATGGAAAGACTTAACTGTTTGGAATTTTGCCCTGTAAGTACATACAACTCAAAAATTAGCTATAACTTAAAATCATCATTAAATAAAGAAAAAGTCTATAGAGGCACTTTAATGGTAATCAAGCCGATGTGGTACTGATTTAAGAATAGATGTACCAATATAAATTATTAAGGATAAAGCTTAAGGGTCCAGAAATAACTCCTAACATTTATGGCCAATTGACTCCAGAAACCCAGGGTCCAGGCAATCCAATCAGGAAAGAATGATCTTTTCAACTACTGATGCTGGCACAGCATGCAGAAGAATTAAGTTGAATCGGTACTTCAGACTGTTCATAAAAAGTAACTCAAAGTGGATAGACCTAAATATAAGAGATAAAATTATATAACTCTGAGAAGAAAATGCAGAAGTAAATCTATATGGTTTGGACTAAGCAATGCTTCCTTAGATATGCCACAAAAGCACAAGTGATTAATGAGAAAACTGGTAAGTTGGATTTCATCAAAATTTGAAAAGAAAAAAAAAAGTGCTTCAAAGTATGCCATCAAGAAAGTGAAAGACAGCCCACAGGTTGAGAGAAATAATTTTCAAGTAATGTGCATGATGGGAACATATATCAAGAATATATTAAAAACTATTAAAACTCAAAAATAAGCAGAACTAATCCAAATAAAAACAGACAAGAACTTGATAAACACTTCTCCAAAGAAGATATATTAATGACCAATAAACAGATGAATATGCTTCTAATCACTAGTCATTAGGGAAATGTAAATTAAAATCACGAGACATCACTTCACACCCAGTGAGAATGGCTTTAATGAAAAGGAAAGGAAATAACAAGTAAGGGTGAGGATGTGGAGCTGTCAGAATCTTCACATGTTTCTGGTGGAATGGAAAATGTGCACTCTGCAATACAATTTGTCAGTTCTCTAAATGGTAAACAGAGCTACCA
Organism: Murina feae; assembly: GCA_004026665.1. NCBI lineage: Eukaryota > Metazoa > Chordata > Mammalia > Chiroptera > Vespertilionidae > Murina > Murina feae. The sequence continues at coordinate 20,550 of PVJC01024341.1, forward strand.
TATATCCCAGCAACTTCACTCATATCTACCCAAGAGAAATAAAAACATTCATGTGCAATAAAAAGTTGCACCAACCATGTTTATGACAGAATTAGAATTATTTACAATAGCAAAGTATGGAAACAACCCAAATGACTGTCTACAAATGGATGGATTTGCAAAATGTATATCTACACCATGTAATATTATTTGTTAATAAAGGAGAATGAAGCCCTGAAACATGCTGCAGCATAGATGAAATTTAAGAACATTATGCTAAGTGAAAGAAAGCATTCACAAGACCACATATGATATAATTGCATTAGTATGAAACGTCCAGAAGAGGCAAATCTATAGAGACAAAAAGTAGACAAGTATTTGCCTGAAGCTAGGAATGGGGAAGGGAGGGGAGTGACTGCTAATGGATACAGTGATGAAGATGTTCTAAAATTGATTGTGGTGATGGTTTAGCAACTCTGCAAATGTACTAAAATATATTGAATACTATAACTGGGTGAATTCTATGATATGTGGATTTTACATCAATAAAACTATTTAAAAGAGAGAGAACTATGAATATTTCACCCATCCTGGTAAGCTGGAAGCCCAGGTCTTTCTTTCTTATCCTCTCTCTCTTAAAAATTTATATTTCTGTGTTTTTCCTTTGATGCTGAAGGATTTTACAGCTACTGGTTGTGAAATCTGATGAGCCATCCATTTTACAAAAGAAGCTCTCCACTTGTTCTGGTACCTAGCAACCATTTCTCTACGATTTCTCATCTCTGCTTTTGAAATCAGAGACACCTAGGAGGGGTCACAGAAGGTGTTTAAGGTGTGGAAGATGTCAATACAGCATCCTCTTTGACTAAACTGACAACAATTATTAATGCTACAGCTCTTAGGTCAATTCAAACAGTCATCTCCATAAATACAAACTGATTCCAGGACAGTGATAGGGAATAGAAAATTCCCCCTTTCCCTTCTTAATTCCTCTGGCTGGTCTAAGAATTAAATTGCTAGGAGACAAATTAAAAGGAGAATAGAACCAAATTCAAATTTAATTATGTCAGTACATGTAGAGATTCCATAAGAATACAGGGTCTGATGACCTATTAGGCAGCTGAGGTTTGTATGCCATTAAAGCAGTGGGGAAGAGGGTGGGGATAGCTGTTTGGGATTCCAAGTGGTGGAAGGTAAGTCACATGGAAATGGGAAAGCAAATGTTTAGTAAACAAACATCAACTCTAACCTAGTAATAGGGCGCAAGGAGGACTTTGAGGAAATGGACCTTGCTAGGTTCCTGTGTCTATCACATAATAATTCATATTAAACTATAGTTACCTGTGATGGTATCTCCCTTCCTAGAGCAGGTCCTCTGTCTAAATTCTTGGAGGAAGTTAGCAGGAAGGTCAAAGTTTCTCCCTAAGTCATTTGTTTCTAAAAAATAACCAGCTTAAAATCAATACCCAACGAGGCATATTTTGGGGCAACAAACTTTGCTCCCCTTCAACAGTGAGTAGAGGGCAGATCCCTGTGATGATTGCATATCCCCCCTCCCTTTGGCTGTTCATGCCTTTGATGTCATATTTATACAACCATTGTCAAATCCGGAATTATTAAGATTTTCCCCTGTTTTTGTCTGTGTTTTTGTTGTTGTTATTTGTTTTTTTAATATATTTTATTGATTTCTTACAGAGAGGAAGGGAGAGAGATAGAGAGTTAGAAACATCAATGAGAGAGAAACATCGATCAGCTGCCTCCTGCACACCCCCCACTGGGGATGTGCCCACAACCAAGGTACATGCTCTTGACTGGAATCGAACCTGGGACCCTTCAGTCCACAGGCTGACGCTCTATCCACTGAGCCAAACCGGTTAGGGCTTATCTAAGTGTTTTATGGTTTGAGTACTTATATTTAGATTATTGTTTCATTTTCCCTTATGGTGTAAAATAGTGCAATTTCAGTTCTACAATTTCCTGTTGCCTCACACCATTTTCCCTATTGAATGATCTTGGCACCTTTGTTGAAAACCAATTGATCACAGATGTATGGGTTTATTTCTGGACAATTCTATTCTATTCCCCAGGATACATGAGCAGTTTTGAATGCCCTAATTTCCCATGAAACTCTTTACCCAGACCCACTGCACCCCCCTGGCTTTTGGAGCTCTTTCTATGCCTCAGCTATGTCTTTTGCCTCGGGTGGTTTCAGGTTACTCTTTTCCTTATATAATGTTTTCCAAAAATGCCCACTGCTTTTCTGCCTTGAGTGAATTCTGAGTTAGACAAAACAAAGAAAGCCTGCGTTCTATCTGAGGCCAGCCTCCAGGTTAGTTGGGTAGACAAACACAGTTTTTTGGGAGCAAGGATAGCTCTGCTCCCTCCAGAAACAGGGACCAGAGTGTAACTGTGGGTATGGTGACTGCCATCTTCAAGACTACTCCAGGACAGAGCATGGAGACAAGGACAAGTGCAAATGCCTCAAAGCTTTCCCACCATTTTTAAGTTGACTTTTTCTTTTCTTTTTTTCCCTTTATTAAGATATTACAAATGTCTCCTTATCCCCCCAATGTCCCCTCATCCCCCCACTCCTGCCCTCACCCTCACCCCCTGTTGTCCACATCCATTGCTTATGCTTATATGCATGCATACAAGTCCTTTGGTTGATCTCTCCCCCTCACCCCCACCCTCCTCTACCTTCCCTCTGAGTTTTGAGCATCTGATTGATGCTTTCTTCATTTCTTTTTCTTGACTCTGCTTTTATTAAGTTGCTGTCAACCTTTGTTCTTCAGAGTTCTATCAAAGTTGGCTCTGACCCTTTCTGCTTCATTTTTTCAATGGTTTTGTGGAGAGATCAATTATCACTTAGAGCTTCCTACTTCACCATTTTCTCTGACATCCCTCTTTTGCAGTACATTTTCAATCTTGTACATTTTAAGTAGCACTATTATTGATGTTTCAATCAGAGGTGATTTTTACATGTGTTGTATATATATGTAAAAATACATATACAAGATTTACTGAATCTATAAATGTAGCCCAATATATCCTGTTCTACAACTTCAATCTAACTGCTAGAAAGACTCCACAGACCATGCTGGTCTGCCCCTCCCATGTCAAAGAGGCCCCGTGACGCTCCAGAATGGGAGTCAAGCCAATTTCGGAGCAAAATGGATGCAGCTTCATTCAACATTTCTACCAGTCATTTGATAACAACAAAGCCTAAACATATCATGCCTTACATGGGAAGGATAGCGATTCCAGGGGAATCACTGTGGAGGAGATGTCTAGCCTCTGTTCCAGAAAATCCAGCAGAACATCATCGTGCAGGACCATCATCCTACCCCAGATAGCTGCCTCATCAGCATGGTTGTGGGCCAGTTTGTGGCTGATGAAGACCGCCATGTGTTCCACCAGATGTTCCTATTAAAGTACATCTGTAATGTTTGGGTTTGCACCAAAGACATGTTCAGGCTTGCCCTGCACAACTTTGTTGATCATCTGCCAGCCTGGCACTCGTTGTATTTCCTCTTCCCCATACTATTCACACTCCCCCAGATACTCCAAACATCACACAAAAGAGCAGAGGAATGGTGGGAATGGCCACAGTGTGCTGTGTGCATGATGTTTGCGTGCTAGACTAGTTACATCTGACATGAGAAACTTGTGTTGTTCCAGCACATGCTTTAGAAAGACTTGAGTAATGTAAAAGGCTGTCTTTTTTTTTAATCTACTGACAAGTTGCTCTAGTAACCCAAAGCAGTAAAGGAGAAAGCCGCTGCCTCACTGCCCAGATAATGATTTGTTCAGATGTCTCAATGCCTCATGATTCAATAAAACCACAAAAATTATCTTTTTTTAAAAAAAGAAGAAGACTCTTTCTTACTAGTTGTTTATGGAATTCATGAAAGGATGCTTTTGTAAACTCCTAAATAGTGTTTCAGCAGTGAGTCCCAAAACATACTAGCTATCCTTTCTTTCTTTCTTTCTCTCCAAAATACCCTGCCCACTGCCTACTATAATGGGACACAGGCACATGTTATCTTAAGCAGAGGACTATCTCCATGATATTCACCAACCCATGAAAAATTTGCTGTTTATATATAATATGGCTCTAAATGGAAATATTATATAAATTTCTAGTGGTTTTTCTAATTCATTGTGTAAGAAAGAATATAGAGAGTTCTGATCATTACACTGAGGGGGAAATGAAAACCAATATCTCAGTTTTCATCTTTATTTTAGTATACTGTGACTAGGTTTTCAGATTTCCTATTTCTTAAAATACTTGTAAGTAAGTCTCAGAAGCAATAAATGTCGTACTTTTCTCTGAATGTCACTTTAGAATGAGATTATCTGAACCATGTGTGGTATGGAAAATTGATCCAAACCTGACTGTGATGAACTACTCTAGTAATTGGCTTACAATTATTTCGATCAAACATTTAAACATGTACAAGAGGCAGAGGCAGTGTTTTCATAACCATACCATATGTTCAGAGCATTTATTAAATCTATATCAACAACAACAGTAACAGAGACTCTGATTTTGATTCATTGGTGTTGACTTTCTATATCCCACTACCATATGTGGTGTTGATTGCTGAAACTCCACTATCACAGTAAAAGTAGCTGCATTAAAATTATGTCATTTGGTTTGGTAATTTTTCATTCTTGCTAAGGAACTCGACAACCTTAAAAGACTTATGATGTTCAACATGAATCTTAGAATCGTACATCTTATATACTTAAGATGTGTTTGCTGAAGGGGAAACACACAGCAAAAGTAGTTCAGGATAGTGGGAAGACTCCCCTGTGATAACATTCCTTTCTGTCTTATCTGTTTGTTTGTTTTCTCTGTCACTAGTACTGGGATTCTAACCTTAGGGAAAGCCCTGGACAGGGAGAGCACCGATCGCTACATTCTAATCGTCACTGCGCATGATGGCAGGCCAGATGGGGTGAGTACTCTCCCTGGGAAAGGGCTTTTAAAATTATATTGTATTAAAGAAACCGAGAGAACCTTGTAGTTTTACACTTTAAAAATCTCTCTCTCTCTCTCTCTCTCTCTCTCTCTCTCTCTCTCTCTCTCTC
>PVJC01024342.1:0-25604 GCA_004026665.1 Murina feae
GGGGCCCTCTGTTTTGTACGAGCACGATGCCCCCCAGAAATTATCTGAAAGCCAGAGGTGGCTTTTTTCTTTTCTTTCCTTTCCTTTCCTTTAAACCCTCACCCAAGGATATTTTTCCGTTGATTTTCAGAGAGAGTGGAAGAGAGGGAAAGACAGAGAGAAATAGCAATGTGAGAGAAACACATGGATTGATTGCCTCCTGCAAGTGCCCTTCCCAGGGCCCGGACCGGGGAGGAGCCTGCAACCGAGGTACATACCCTTGACCGGAATCGAACCCGGAACCCTTCGGTCCACAGGCCGACGCACTATCCATTGAACCAAACTGGCTTTGGGCCAGAGATGCTTTTTTATGACGTGTACGAGCTCCACAATTCACCCATCCTCCCTCCCACAGCCCGGGACTAACTGGGGACCTCAGAGGAGGCGGCCTTTTGATATGAAGATGATTTGGGGAGCACATTATGGGGTGGGGGGGGGAGCGGACGGCGAGATCAGATGCCACACACAGCGCACAGGCTCTGAAGGCCTCAGCCTAACCCCCGGGTTTTGGCTCCCAGGAGTAAGTGGCTTACTTCAGCCTGTCTACACTGCTCAACTCAGGGCCAGTCCCCAGCCGCACCCTGACCCCAGGCTGCCCCATGAGCTCACACCAAAGCGAGAAATTCTCCCAGAATCTACGGACACGTTTTCCCCTGCTCCTGCCACTGCTGCTCGGGACTCAGCGGGTGACCCAGGGCACCGTGAGCCACCGAGACACTGAAACTCGGCCCCACAGCCTACCATTTGGGCACCAGCAATGCAAACAGCAGAGTTTGAAATCCCACCAGAGTGCTTTTGAGCTATTTCCTACTCGGCACGTTAGACATTCGTGAATAAGCTTACCTCCCGTTCAATGACGATAATAGCAACTATTTCAAAATGGCCCAGAGTTCATTCCCTGCCAGTGAAACCCAAGTTTCATTAAACCCTGCTTAAGTTTCATCATCTGTAAACCAGCAGACCCTGCAGCTCTCTGGTCCCAAGAATAAAACTCAAACTTCAGAGCTTTCAGGGGCCTCCAGGTCCACTGCCATCCACGTGTCTGCCCTGAGCCCACTCTCCCTCCCATCTCATCCAGCTCAGGCAGGTGCCCTCACCTGGAATGTCTGCCCTTCCCTGCTCCCATGTCCTCCTAGAAAATCTCTCCTCCTCCCCCAGGACCCAGTGCAGCATCACCTCTCCCAGGAAGTCCCCCTCGGCACCCCACTCTCAATCAATCATCCCCTCTCCCTCCCTTAGCAATCCCTCTCTGTGTAGCCCCGATCCCATCTGGCCCATAAGACAGTTCATCACAGGTGTTTCTGTCCACCCAGCAGAATGGATGTTCCCGGGGCCGGTCTTGACACGCCGATGTTTGTGTGAGAACCATTTCAAGCCTAATTTAAGCCCATTTCCTGAACCCCTCCGAGTTTCACTGCCTTGTGGCTGGCGACTGATTAACCAGAAGGCTTTGAAGATATCTACCTTAGGGGCCTGATATACTTTAGCAAGAGGCACAGGGCTCCACAGCTAATCTCTCTGATTGAACACCTAAGTCCTGAGAGAGTCAACTGTCTTCCCAAAGGGTGTAGCTTAAAGCCAGGAATGAAAACCTCCCTTAAATAAAGGGGTGGGGGCAGGAGGGGCGGAGAGAAAGGCAAGCATAAAACTGCAATCCTTCAGAGCTGCAGTAACCAATACGGCAGACAGCCTTCACCAGAAGTGGCCATGTAGTCTGCCGTGAGGTGTGTCACAAATACACAATACACACTGGATTTCGGAGGACTCAGTACAAAACCATGTAAAATACCTCAATAACTTTTTAATGCTGATTGCCTGTGAAAATGGAAACCTTTCAGACATCAATTTCATCTGTTTCTTTACTGTTTTCACTGTGGCTACCAGGAAACATACCAGTAGTTGCCCATGTAGCTGACAGAACATTCCCATTGGACGGGGCTGGCCCAGAAGAGTCTTGTTGCAGACACTCCTTCCGAGCTGAGTGAGCAGGTCCCTTCCTGGGACATCTGTCACTCTCGGAGGCCGCACAGAAGCACCACATCTTGCCAGGTGTCTGGTGTTGAGCTGTGTCTACATCTAGCCGTGGTGTTAGATTTGTGATGATTTGTCCTTTGCGCTCTCACACGGCAGCTCACTCACCGTGGCATCAAACGGAAAATCAAATAGGCAAGGAATGCGGCTGGGAATTCCCCAAGGGCCATCCCAGTACACAGGGCCTTCTGCTTGGCCGCCAATCACCAGCAGTGCAGTCGTTCATTCAACCAATAGTCACCGAGTGACGTGATGACTGCTGTGGTCTGAACGTTTGTGTCCCCACCCATTCTCATACGTTGGGAATATAGTCAATAATCTAATCCAATAAAAGAGTAATATGTAAACTGACCCTCACTCTGTTACACCTAAGCCAAGCCCACCAGCCAAGCCACACCCACCAGCCAATCAGAGCAACAATATGCAAATTAACCCAGCCAAGATGGTGGCCAGCAGCCATGGAACTAGAACAAACAGGAGGCTTCAATTACACCAGCAATGGAGGAAACTAGGCAACAATGTTTCAATTATAGAAGATAAATAAACCCCAGAAACCTGATTTCAGCCAGCCTCGCTGGGACGCGAGAGCAGCCTGAAAACATCCCTCAGCCCCTCACCCACGCTGGCCACACCACATGGGGTGAGGGTCCCCACTGGGGGGCTTGGCCTGTCTGCAACAGCCATAAGCCCCTCAACCAGGCTGGCCAGGCACGTCAGCAGGTGGACATCCCCCAAGGGGTCCCAAACTGCGAGAGGGCACAGGCTGGGCTGAGGGACCCCCCATGAGCACAAATTTTTGTGCACCGGGCCCCTAGTATTGTAATAACTATGCACGGTGTGAGAGGGGTACTGGTGGGTTGCTCACTTCAAAAGTTATATAAATGGCTAATCACTACTAGTATGTTGTATACCTGAAACTAATACAATATTGTCTGTCAACTGTAATTGGAAAAAAAATGTTTGATTTCTAAATAAAAAGAGCATATAGTGAAATTTTCTAAGCAATCCTACTATAAAATAAAATTTATTGTTAGTAACTATTTAAAAAAATTTAAAAAACCTGATGTCCAAGTTCATAATATTAAGAGGTAGGGTCTTTGGGTCATGAGGGTGGGGCCCTCGGGAATGGAATTAGTGACCTTATAAAAGAGACTCCAGAGATACAACAAAACTCTGTGTCCCAGCAGGGAGCTCTTGCCAACTGTGCCGGCACTCTGATCTCAGACTTCCAGCTTCCAGAACTGTGAGGAAAAAACTCCTGTTGTTCATAAGCCACCTCACCTGTGGTTTTGCTACAGCAGCCCCCAAAAGGCAACTACTATGTACCAGTCTCTACTCCCAATGTCGGGATACTGTGGTAAACAGATCATAGCCTGCCCTTAATGAGCCAGAATGCCACAGTGTGTAATAATGGAAGTGTGCACACACCAGTACCATGGGATGCTGAGGAGGACATCCACCCCTCCATCTGTCGGAGAGGGGGTGAAGATTTCACACAGATATAACATTTGATCTTAAGACACATCCAAGTCGAAGAGGAGAATGAGTGGCATCTGAACACAGATGATAGCACTGGCCCTCTGGGGATGAGCTCACCCAGGGATAGAGTGTAGGGTAAGGAGAGAAGGGGCTATCGCTGAATGTTCCACTTAGAGTCTGCGGCGAGGTTAAGGCTCTTGCAAAATAATTGCCTCTTGACCTAATTAGCTGAGACCAAGAACATGGACATGGGGTATACTGGTGCGGTATAGTGTAGTCTTTGTGTCCGTCAGACCTGAGCCAGGATCCTGTTCCAACTTTCCAGTTCTGGGACCCTAGGCAAGCTCCTGAAACTCTCCAGCCTCAGTTTCCTCATCTGTGCAATGGGACTGATAAATCTCACCTGACAAGGTCGTGGTGAAGATTAAATGTTATGATTCAAGGACAGCACACTACCTGACACAGTAATTCCCAGGAAATGAGCACTATTGTTAGTGCTATTTTTAGTGACACATCACAAAAATATTGTACCTAAATGAGGGTTTCCTATTGATATTCTGCACTGGTTTACTCCTAGTGAAGGGAGGGAGGGCTATCCTGTGCATTGTGGAATGTTTAGCAGCATCTGGGGCCTCTACTCATTAGATGCCAATAGGACTCCTCTTCCTCAAGTGTCTCCAGACCCTGCCAAATGCCCCCTGCAGGTAGGGAGAAAAGGGAGCAAAATGGTTCCCAATTGAGAACCACTGTTATAAACCAACTAGAGGCCTGGTGCATGAAATTCATGCACAGGGAGGGGGGAGGCCCTTTTATTAGATAGGATAATGAGTTGAGGCATCAAGTTCACTTGAGGGTCAAGTGCTTAAAAAGAAAGAGACTTTTTCAACTTGTAAAAAACCCTAAGCACTGCGAGACTCCTCCAACCTCGGTTAAGTATCAAGTTCAGCAGGCTCTGGCTCTGAGGGGTGAGGGGCAGAGCAGGACTGGCTCTGAGGGGCAAGGGGCAGAGCAGGGAAGAGCGTCGACTATGCCCACAGCCTCAGGTTGAAGAACCCTGGGCCTCCTCCACATCAGCATTCATCTTTTAACTCGGTTTCAGTACCTGCTCTGATGACAATGGGCAGAAACGGGCCTCTGCCATCCCCCAGAGCAGCAATTGTGAACAGGTGTGCCTCAAAAAGGTTTAAAATATGCAATACCTGACTATGTAGGCAGGGGCACTGACCTCTCTTCCCTTACGTTGTCAAATAAGAAAATGACAACAGCCAACGCAACAATAGCCATCCAGTGTGAATGAATCAAAATAATACTTGTTTTTTGTCTGACTGGCAAAAAACGTAACACCTTTTTTAGCGTGCTGCAGAATTTTAGTAATGAGTTTATGTGTGCCACGAGATGAGGAAGGTTGGAAATCCCTGCACCAGAGGAAGTTGCGCCAAGCTTGCAGTCAAGAGTTAGGGCCCTACCCTGTTTGACTCAGTGGCTAGAGCATCAGCCTGCAGAATGAAGGGTCCCTGGTTCAATTCCGGCCAAGGGCATGTGCCTCAGTTGCAGGCTCGATCCCTAGCAGAGGGCGTGCAGGAGGCAACTGATCAATGATTCCCATGACTGATGTTTCTATCCATTTCTCTTCCTCTCGGAAATCAATAAAAATATATATTTTTTAAAAAGAGTGGGGGTGACTGGCCCCTGGGCAAGAGGACTTTCTGGGTAGAGTCCCCCTCCGCATACAACAGGTCCGAGTGCGCTGTCCTGTGCCATGAGCCCCCCTAAGCCTCGCACCACAGCTCCTGCAAGGGCGGCTGTCACACGACTATGTTCCCCAAACAGACATTTCCTCCTCCTCGGAGCTCAGCTTCGGAAACGGCATTGATGGGCGCCCCATGTTGTTTTATTTTTCAAGTGTCACTTTTTCAAGCTAATGGGAACCTGAGGGGTAATTACGTGTATAATTGGGGGCGGGGGAGCTATGGCCTTTGCATTCAGCATGAAACCACAAGGCTGACTTTTCACCAAATGAACTCTGCTTTCGCAAAACGCTGCACGAGGCAGAGCGAAGCCCGGGCCTGGGCCGGGAGGCGCGCCAGCCCAGCAGAGGGTGGTTTGCTCAGAAAGAAGACTTTCACAGGAGTCCAGAAGCGACTCTTAGTAACCCTTCCCGCGTGGGGCACACACGTGAGAAGGATAAGCACTGGCTGGGTTTCCAATAGGATAAAACACAACAGTACTTTGTAAACACGAAGATTAAAATCTGAGGAGGCGGCTCCACGGTGCACTTGCTGCAAGAACGGTGCGTATGCTGTTTCTGCACCTCTTTTCGATGCGTTTTCACACCGATTTTCTTATTCTTCTCCTTCAGCCCTCACCACCACGACAGAGAGGTAACGCTACCACCGTCACCTGGCAGATGAAGAAACCAAATCTCTGAGTCTGTGACTTTCACTCAGTCACTCAGTCGATCAATTATTAAGACCCTACACTGCGCCAGGCATTTGCCCGAGTCGTGGGGTGTAAGCAGGGGCCGTGCCAGGTGCTGCTGGCGCGTGGAGTCGGGAGGTTGTTTCTCAAGGAGGAACACGTTGGCACAGGGGCGGATGATTCCTGGATGGAAAGAAAGATCCCACCCTTTGCAGGACATCTAGCACCCGGGGCCCTGCCCACTGAACTGATGCCTTCAATCCTTGAGGCGGTCAAGAGCATCCCCACACATTTCCAAATGTGGGGGTGGGGTGACCCACAATGGACAGCCCCCACCAGACATCCAGAGCAACAAGCCTTAAGTCAGACCCATGGCTCAATTCCAGTTCCATCCATTCCTCTCCCATGGGCCTTCAGACAAGTGGCGTTTTCTATGCCTCAGCGTCTCCCGTATAAAACGGTGGTAAGCACAATGTGTGCTTTATAAGATGCCGGTGAGGAGTCAGATACACTAAACCCCTGACCCGGGTCAGCCTTCAGGAAGTAATACCTGTAGTATTCCACCAGCTCATCCCCGACACAGCCTCATCCCCTGGATCCTTAAAGCCACCGCCACAGGGAGCCCGCCTCACCGCCTCGGTTTAAAACTGCCGCCCTCGCCCTTGCATCGCACAGCCTCCTTCTTGCTTTGTTTTTTCTCTGAAGCACGTGTCACCATCCGGCGTACTCTGTGTTTTAAACATGCATTTGCTTATTGTGTCTCCCGCGGTCGCATGTACCATGCGGACACAGATATTTAACTCTTTTGGTCCCTGCTGGGTCTTAAGCACCTACAACACAGCCTGCCTCGTAGGAAGCATTCAACGATGATGTGGAATGGATATGGGGGGCAGAGAGTGGGTCTCTGGACTGCAGATTCTGGGCTCTTCTCACTATGGCGAGTGGCCACGTATACGATGGTTTTAAAGGTAAAATACGTCAACCATTAAGAAGGGCAAAGTGTCACATTACAACCTGCCTTAGAGGGGCCTTTGTGAGGTCCTTCTCCGGGATTCTTGGAAGTGAACAGCATCTAGCAGAAGGCCAGCCACCCGCCTGTTTGACTCGAGTTGCCTTCGTGGTGTGTTTCTTTCTTTCCCAGGGCTTCTAAGATAATCACTCAAGCCAGAGCTTGGTAAGGACTTAGACACTTATATCACAGGGTTTCCTTTTCTCTCTCCACGGGCACCTGAGTTAGAACTGAACTCGGTCCTCCCCGTACTACTTCTCTAAAGCCAGCTCGGACTCCCCAGGACTAGGACTAGGCCTGGTTAACGCCGGACTTCCGCTCAAAGTTGACCATGACGGGTCTGACAATCACCAATTCCATTCACAAGTCTAGACCTGGGGCTCCCAAGTCGAATGGACATGCTCCCCACCACCAAGGCGCCTAGGAAGAAGACAACAGGCCTTCCATTGTACTTACAGTAAAAAAAAAAAACAAAAAAAAAAAACACAAAACAAACTCATGTTAAAAACAGGAAGTAAGCCCAGCCAGTGTGTGGCTCAGTGGCTGAGCATTGACCTATGCTCACGGTTCGATTCCTGGTCAGGGCACATGCCTGGGTTGCAGGCTCAATCCCCAGTGGGGGTGTGTGCAGGAGGCAGCTGACCAATGATTCTCTCTCGTCATTACTGTTTCTATCTCTCCCTCCCTCTCCCTTTCTCTCTGAAATCAATAAACATGTATTTTTAAAAAAAGAATTAATGTGGCCTAACCAGTTTGGCTCAGCAGGTAGAGCATCAACCTGTGGACTGAAGGGTCCCAGGTTCAATTCCGGTCAAGGGCATGTGTCCGGGTTGCAGGCTTGATCCCCAGTTGGAAGCATGCAGGAGGCAGCCGATGAATGATCCTCTCTCTCTCTCTCTCTCTCTCTCTCTCTCTCTCATGTTTCTATCTCTCTCTCCCTCTCCCTTCCTCTCTGAAATCAATAAAAATATTTTTTTTTAAAAAGGAATTAAGGTTAAATATGTATTGATACAAACACCCCCCCCCAATCCACCATATCAAATTACAAGCCATTTATGAAACTTTTGAAAAAGGAGCTGGAAAGCCACATTTAACAGGGACTCTGGTGGCCGCTCGATAATCCCACTGCTCTGAGCACATTTCAATGGCTCACCATTTACAACTGAATCACACATAGGCTTACAGGCTCTATTATCTACTTCCACCTAAAGTAATCCTCACAAAACGGACTGAGGATTTAAGGAGATCCCGGCCAGGAAACCACGGTTGGGAGATAACACTCAAACGCACACAAGAATTGCAAGGTAAGAAGGATGATAGCATCAGAGCCGACACGGAGTCAGCCAACAGAACTATCCAGACGAAAATGAATGTGTGGATTTACAATCACTTACTGTGAGAAAGTTAGAAACACAGTACCCTTCTCCTAGACCCTTAGTTAGCCGTAGAGATGTGCATATATCACCTAGAAACAAAGCCTGCTGAGGAGGACGGCTCGAGCATGTTTCACCAACAGGGTGTGGTGAGCACTGCGGATGTTTCATCACCCATCCACCCCCTCCTACACAGTCAGGCCTTCCCCTACCGCAGAGGTTGGTCATGTAAAAGCCGTATTTCCCAGGCTGCCTTAAGCCAGGTTTTTGGATGTGAATACGGTTCCCCCCAAAACAGAAGCACTCACTCACTCAAGATTCAGAAAGCATGAGCGAGAGGCCAGCTCCCTGCCTTCGGGGTTGTTTGCTGCTGACAAAGGTGGTGATGGGGACAGGAGGGTTGTTGGCTACAGCATAACAGGGTCCGCTCTCCTGTTTTCTGGGTATCGACAGGCAGCTGCAGCGGGTAAATGTCCCAATTCCGAAATCAGGATTTCTGATGTGTCATCAATTTGTTCTTGAACAGGGAAGTTCCAGGGGACAGTCTCGGGGTAGCAGAAGCCCTGGTGGGCCGGTTTTGAGCAGCCGTGCCAATACATGTGTGTTTCTAAATTATTACACAGACTGTGATTAACTTCGACTCATTCCTGAAGGCCCGGCAAGACCATCCCACCAATTCTATAAGCACCAGAGTCTGCATGAAATGCTTTCCTGCTTTCAATGCCTAGACTGCTTCCCAGTTCCCGACCTGAGTCCTGACTGACTCCAAGCAGACCAAGAGCACAGAGGGTCTGTGGGGCAGAGTGGGATCAACCACACAAGCAGCAGCTGGGATGTGAGAGGCCAGCCTGGTACTGTGCATATTGGTGAGGTGGGGACAGGAGTGAAGAGGTGTCTCTGAGAACCACTTACACTCAAGGATGGATCACTTACATGACTGTGGTCCCATCTACTCTAATAAAAGAGTAATATTGAAATTAACCATCTCTCCGAGATGCCTAAGCTGTGCCCATCAGCCAAGCCACGCCCACCAGCCAATCAGAGTGGCTGTATGCAAATTAACTCAGCCGAGATGGAGGCCAGCAGCCATGGAGGCCAGTGTGGTGCAGGGGGCGGGTAGGGTGGGCTTGGCCAGCCTGAAGACTGCCATCAGCTCCTCACCCAGGCTGGCCAGGCATGCCAGCAGGCGGACATCCCCCGAGGGGTTCCAGACTATGAGAGGGCACAGGCCGGGCTGAGGGACCGAGTGCACAAATTATTGTGCACCAGGCTCCTAGTCTATAATAATAAAAGTGTAATATGCTAATTAGACTGGACATCCTTCCAGATGACCTTCCAGACGAAGCCGGGGCTGCAAGGGAAGCCTGGGGCCTGGGTGCCTGCCTGTGGCCTGAGGGAAGCCTGGGGCCTGGGTGCCTGCCTGCAGCCAAAGGGAAGCCCAGGGCCCAGGTGCCAGAGTGAAACCAGTGCCGGCAGTCAGGGGAAGGAAGGCCTACTCCTGCACGAATTGCATGCATGGGGCCCCTAGTAAGATTATAATGAAGCTGAAAAATTCCTGCAGCCCAGTATTGTAACACTGTAGCTCAATGCCTTACACCGGTCTGTATATAAAAGTATAGCACATGCAATGATGTACTTGATAATAAACCACTATGTTACTGGTTTATATATTTATTGCACTATACTTTTTATTATTATTATTCTAGAGTGTACTCGCTCTACTTATAAAAACAAAAAAAGTTTGGCTATAAAACAGCATGCCATGTTACACCGGCAGCAGCTTCATAGATCTCGTTTTTACTGTGTCTCCGGATTGCACCATTTTCTTGCTTGCTTTAACTTCGTGTTGTTTTATAAAGTCAGTGTGGCCTGTTCTTGAACAGGGAAGCCTGCAGTAATGCACAGGGAGCCCTTCACACTCACCACTCACTCCCGACTCAGCCGGAGCACCTGCCAGTCCTTCAAGCTCCATTCATGGCAGGTGCCGTTTTTCTCTTTTATAACCTTATTTTTTCTGCACCTTTTCCATGTTTACACACGTTTGCATACACAAACACTTACCATTATGTTGCAGTTGCCCACAGTATCCAGTACAGGAACAGACTGTGCAGGCTTATAGCGCAGGAGCAATACACTAGACCAAGCATGTCAAACTCGCAGCTGCAGGCGGCCCACAACGAATATTTCTGCAGCCCGGATATAACGGTGCGGACAGTCATTTACAATTATGAAAGGAAATAAGTCTCCTGTCAGATGCAGAATCACTGACATTCGCCTTGGGTCCGTTTTGAAAGTAATCGCTGCAAACAAGATTTCCCCGAAGTAGGAAGGATAGAAAGAAGCAGAGAAGAGGTGCCCAGCGTCAGGAAGAAAACATTCATTTTATCGTTGCTCTGGTGCTTTTTTTTTTTATACTATACTTTTCGAAATAAACCTGTGTTTCTATGAAAATGGAAGCTTTGGGGGTTTTTTGTGGCCCACATTGAAGCCTTGTTCATACGGGCCGCGTTAGCCTTGAGTTTGACATGCTTGGGCTAGACCAGCCAGCCTAGGGCAGAGCAGGCCGTCCCGCCGGGGTCTGTGTAAGTGCACTCTGTGAGGTTCCACAGGATGAAACCGCTGAAAGACACACTTCTCAGAGCATTTTTCAGAACACAGTCAGAACACATTCGTCCTCAGGGCTCGGCAGCGCAAGCGAGCGACTGTATTTACTCTCTAAATGCCTCTCAAAGGCCTCTGGGCCCAGCTCAGAGGCAGAACCTACCCCCTGCTGAATGCGAAAGGAAAAAGCTCAAGTAAACCAACAACCACAACACACTTCTAAAGGGCAAGCAGAGCTTGCGGCAGCGGCAGGAAAGGACCTAAAATCCCCAGAAAGTGTCCCCGTCTACCTCCATTTGGACTCCCAGGCTCAAGCCCCAAGTTAAGGAACTTCCCCTCCCTTCCCAGTCTCTCCCAGCCTCATCGGCTCCTCAGAGGGACACTAACTGCAGGCCCCACGGCTCTGAAAACAGGTGCAGATTTCCCCATTGGGCTGAGCAGGAAAGCCTTAACAGTGGCCTGGCCTGCGAGGGCAAAGGTGGGCAACGCGGTGAGGTAGCAGGGGGCCATGGCCTACCGGGTCCTTCCGGTGGTCGCTGGGAGCCTGCAGTCTGGCAGGAGTGCCTTCCCACCCCCCACCCCCCCGGCCTTCCCACGATTGTGGGAGGTGCGTCAGGCTCACACAGGTGCTGCTCTGCGTCCCAATGAAAGAGAAACACCTGCCACCGGGACAGCAGTGCTGAGACGCCCTCAGTGACAACACGGCCGAGCCTCATGAGCACGGACCTGAGAAAACGAGTGTCTTCCAGTAATTCACGGGGTTCGGAAGCGGAGGGACCCCACACTAGGACCCAGGTCTTCTGCTCCCAAGTCAGCAGGCCACTCCATCTCTGTATTTTTATTGAGTGACTACTAAGTCAGGGCGACTTCCGACCGATTTCAGCGATGAATGCCATTTCCCAGCCCAAGCTCAGTGGAACATTTTCTCAAGTCTCTTTCCCTGATTTGCACGTGACTACTTTAAAACGGGAGCAGAGGGGTGGTCTAACGTGGGGGGGGGGCAGGGGTTGGCGGAAGGGGATGGGATTTACATGGCTCCCACTTCATCAAGTGCACTCAGCTCAAAAGGAAAAGCAGCTGTCTTGGCTGGTTTGGCTCAGTGGCTAGAGCGTTGGCCTGTGGACTGAAGGTCCCAGTTTTGATTCCGGTCAAGGGCACATGCTTGGGTTTTGCTTCCTGCACACCAGTGGGGGGTGTGCAGGAAGCAGCTGATCAGTGATTCTCTCTCACCATCGATGTTTCTATCGCTCTCTTCCCCTTTGAAATCCATAAAAACATGTATTTACAAAAAATTTTTAAGAAGCGCAAGCAGCTTCCAGCCCTATCCATGCCCCTCCTGCCAGCGTCCCCTGCTCTAACCTCGCCAGAGCTTCCCATCCCCAAACTCAGTCAAGGCCAAGGCCAAGCCCAAGGCCAAGGCCCACACAGTCTCCTTCCAGCTCATGACCTGCGGCTGCTCCCTCCCTCAGTGCTGCCAGCCATGCATGTTCCCACCTCAGGGACCAGCCTGTGCTGCTCTCTTCCTGGGATGGACACGTTCTTCCTGGGACGGACACCTGGCCGCCTCTTCGCCTCCTTCAGGTCTCCAGTGTCACCTGATCAGGGGCATTCCCTAATCACCTCGATGGAATTGCAATCCCTGCCTCTCACCCATCTTCTCTGCATCGTTTCTCTCTCGTCACACATCTGACAGGCACACATTTTTACTTCTGCGTTTGTTTCGAGTCTGGCTACCCCACTAGCATGTAAGTTCCTTGAGGACAGAAATCAAAGTGTGTGTTTTGTCCCCGGTGCCTAGAGCGATATCTGGCACCAAGCGGAAGAGAGAAATGGAGACATCAACTCTGCTCTCACGTTTTGATGAGTCCTATTTGATCTAAGATACGTCAAATTACAAATTGCAGGAATTGTTGATGGACAGATCAGATTATCCAACAATCTCATCGGAAGACCTGCCTCTTGCTTCCCCTGTGATAAAGGTGAGGTCTCAAAAATTCAACGGGGGAAAAACTACAAAGAGAAAATGAGTCAGCATAACAACTTCCCATTTATTCTCAGGATCTGAGTTTACAAGCGGCCTGCCCGCTAGGACTTTCAAGGGAGCCCTTTTCACTTACCCTCCCCAGATTAAGAAGTTTGTCCTTTTGCTGGATTTAAGAAGGAAAAGGGTGGTGCCTTTGATTTCCTGTTTCTAAATGGCTGCGCTAATAGAGCTGGTACTAAACAAAACGACTTTTCAACCAGATAAATATAAACAGAAGCCGCCTCTGCTGAGGAGGGCTTTCCCTGGCCCCGAGCCCCCAAGAAACCCCCAACCATCCTTTCTCTGGGGCCTGATCACCCCTTTTATCTCGGGAGGCAATGAAAGAGGACTCCTCAGCAATGGCTAGAGCTGTCTCAGGAAAGTGCATCTGTCTTATCTGAATGCAGCTGTGAACACGCCCCATTGAGGCGCAAACACTTAAACTGCCAAGGGACCACCCCACACTGGAAACGGCTCACCCGTCAGTTATTTAACGCTGTTTCAGGATTCCTAAGGGCCTCCTCTTTAGACCTTTTCAAGGGAAGTCGCAGACAGAGAACACAAGCACAGCCCCTGCAACTCCAAGACTCATGTCATGAATAAGATTCTTTAATCTAAAATTAAATGTGTGTAGCAAAAGAAAAAGAATATTAGACTGGTATCTTGCAAAGGAGGTGGGGGGAGGAGGGTAGAGGTATGTGCAAGTCTAAAAACGGAAAAGGCTGTGGGTAAATTTTCGGACTTTAAACTTCAGAGTCACCATAATGGTGTATTTGTATCAAACGGGGTACAAAATGCATGATGTAATCGCAACTATTTTTTTAACTATAATACTGGTACATTTTTCTATATATTATGGAATACATGTATATGTAGAAAAAAGTTATCAGTTGCCCATGGGTGCTGGAATGAGGAAAAACTGTTTCTCTTCTGTACTTCCTACATTTTCTAAAGTGAGCACATATTGTTTGTAAGTAGATTAAAGTTGCAATGCAAAAGTGTTCGAAAGCTCAGGAAACTACCAAGGGGTAACTCAAGAAGTCTTTAAGTAAAGAGTATAGCCCTTCTTTCAATACATTCAACCAAAGCAATCCCAGACCACAGTGAAGTAAACATGTTGCAAAAGGGGGAAAAACTGCCATGAAAGGAAGGGAACGAGGCAAAGAGCTTTCTCCTCTGCAGGCTGCTATGAACAGGGGCCTTCACACAAAAGCGCAGACCTAGGGAGGAACACAAAAGGAAGGTGCAAGGAGCTGGGCACTGGGCAGGCAGGCAGCCTGGGGCCCTCAGCTCTGCCTGGCACCACTCAGCTCCCTTAGAGACCAGAAAGGTAGGGGTGCGTCCACACCGGATAGAGCCAGACGTACGGACCCGGTGTGCTTGGCAAGGCTTGACACGCATTCCTGAACACCCGCGAAGCCAGTCTTCTAGAGTTTAGCCACTTCAGGCATTCATCCAGCACATGTTTTATTGAGAAACTACTATGTGTTGGGCACTGTGCAAAACATCAGGATTCGAATGGGGCCTGAAACCTGGGCCCTGCCCTGAAAGATATTCTTAACGAGGACCATTGACTCCGAGCATCGAAGATCTGGAGAAAACCGCCCTACTGACTGACAAGGACCACTTCTGCTGACCCTCCCAACCAACTGAAAGCTCAAACACTCAGGTGTACAAATTACTCGAGTTTATGAAAGACAACATCACCCAGATCAAATTCAGAGTGAGAGACACCCCCCTCCACCATCCCTGCCTCAGCTGTCTCCTTTTATTCTTTCTCTCCCACCTCATACCCGCCAGGCATTCTCCAGCCGCCAATGAATCCATGTCGCTTGGAATACTATTTTTCTTTCTCAGATACAGGTACGCGGAACTCCTGCCAGAGGGCTCCAAATTTTTAGCAACACAATCTGTGCCACGCTGTGCCTTCTGCCTCTTGCAGGGTGATCTGGGAAACCCAGGGGAAAGGATGGGTTATCGTTGCCCTAAATCCTTCAGGGGAGCAAAGATCAGCTGACTTTCAAAGAAAATCAAAGCGGTAGGTCGAAGCTTTAGCATCCGCTTGTCTTCAGCAGAGCAGTTTTTTAAAAATGGAGAGGAAAGAAAATGTTTCATACGGATTTCAAAGCCTATATTTATGTCCCGTATAACAATAAATCATCGACACGGAGTTTTTGTAGAACCAAATGTAACTCAAAATAAGGAAGACTTTTTAGTTGAGCTATCCACAGTTCCGTAGGACGTACTGAAAGCCGTACTTGCTATGGATGGGGGAAGAAAATATCAGGACAGCACACTCATAGAATAGAGGAGAATAATAAACAAATGCCATTTCTTAGGAGGCAACGGAACCAGGAAGGGGAGCAAAGGCTGACAGCAGAGGGTCAAGGACGGAGGACCTTGACCAGGAGAACCTTAGAGAGCATCTTCCCGCTGGCCCCAAAGGCCCGGACCGACAAGGGCTGATGCCACTTTCCAGGTGGGTTCCGATTCTTTACCTGAAGCTGCAAACCTTAGCCAAGTGCCCATTCCAAGTTGCAAGTTTCTTCCTGGTACCGCTGGCTGGAAAGTCACTTCCTAATTCTCACAGCGAAAGAAAAAAGCTCAGGCTGCGTGGAAACCATGGGGGATAGAGTCGTATTATTACTGTTTCACTGGGCAGCTAACAGGTACAGAGAGGTTAAAGGGCGTTCTTGCTCGAGGCTGGCATTGCTCCCTGTTCCGGGCATTTCGGCAGAGAATTACCCGGTTTGTCAGTCCAGGCAAAACTTAAAGTGGCCTAAACGCATCTCCAGAGTCTAGAGCAAAGCTTTCGGCCCTTTGTCTAAGTTGTTTGAGCCTCAGTGTCTGTGCACGCCGCCCAGTCCTCCAGCCCTCGGGGTGGAGCCTGGCCTGGCCCCCAGGATGCCACTGTCTGTGTCTGGTCCTGCCCTGCAGCCGCGACTGGACTGCGGCGATGCAAGCCAAGTCCATTTTTAAATCCCCTTAGAAGTTTCACAAACATGGGTTTGGGTGAGGTGACAAACCCTGCTGTCGTTTGCTGACAGGAAACTAAAAATACCCAATGGCCAACAAAAGCCATCTTTGACAAGGCTGGCTCAGATCATGTCCCTGGCAGCGTGGCCGCCTGAACTGCTCCTCCAGGGGAGCGAGGGGGCCATTCGGTCCCCACGCTGTCAAGGAGCCTTGCAGTCCGCAGCCTGCCTGTCTGATGGAAAGGACAGCTTTACTCCTCTGCCATCGACCCACACGCAGGCTAGGGGAATCCAGGTCTGCTGAAAGTGTTAGATACATGCAGAATGGAGCAAAAAGAAAAGAGAAGGGGGGAAAAAAGCAACCCCGTTTCCCTGGAAGGAAACGTGTTTCCAGCTCCCTCCTCTTTAAAATTATAAAAGCAAATTACTGCTGCGCCTGTGCTGAGAAAGACAACCCACAGGCGTAAAAAACGGATTTCAGAGTCAGTGCTGGGAGCCCCAGGGCACCCGTGGTGGGGTGGGGAGACCAGCCACCCCCCAAAGCCTGCCCTGAAGAAGGTTCTTTCTACCTGTTGGGCTGCAGAGGCGAGCTGGGGAACCCGGGCCGCGTGCTCCAGGGCGCCCGACCCTTCCAGGTCCCAAACTTTCCCTCACGCCCTCCCCTTGGGAGGGGTGCCTTGGCTTTCCCGCTCCATGGTTCAGAGGTGAAAGTACCTAAGGCCCCAGGTCTGGGAGGAGGGAACTTATTCCCACGCGGCCCGGGGCCTCCAGGGGCCAAGAGCCCAGGAAGGGGGTGGGGGGGGAGCAACCTGATGGTCAGCCCAGGTCCCAGCAGAAGTTTCCTCCAAAACTGCGGTGGCCAAGGCGTGACCGGGGAGCGCAGTGTTCCGGGGCGCAGGATGGGGATTGGGGCGCGCAAGCTGGAGCAGGGGGCAAAGGGTAGGGGGCAGGGGGCAGGAGGCAGAAAGCAGGGGACAGGGGACGGGGCAGGGCGGCTGGAGCAGGCCCAACGGAACCAGCCGCAAGGTCAATGCGGATCAGGACCCCGGGGGCAAACGGCCAGCGCCAGGCCCCTTCCCCTGCCTGGCGGAGGGGCAGCGCCGGGCACCTACCCTCTCCCCACACCTGCCCGGCGCGGCGCCCAGCCCCGGACACGTGGAGCCCAGCCCCGGGCTCCAGGGCTCGCTGCGGCGGCTCTCTAGGTCGCCGGAGCCGGCACCCTTCGCCCCTGGCACCCCCGCCAGGAAGGGGCAGCGTGCCCGGGCGCAGCGCGGCCGGTTCCCGGCGCCTCTGCCATCCTCCGACTTCGGCCGGAATGGGGAGGAAGTTTCGTTTTCTGCAAACCGACCCCCGTTCCCCGGCAGCTTCCCACAGCCTCTACCTTTCCCAGCTCCCTCGCAGCCGGACAGACGGGAGACACAAAGAAAAAAAAACTACCGCCCCTCCCGGTCCCATCCTCCAGCCCGGTGCCGGGAGAACGCCGAGAAGGGAGCACATCTTCCCTCTCCGCCTTCCCATCCCGACGCGGTGACCCCGGCCGAGCCGGGCGGCCAGGAGCCCCGAGGTGGCCGAGGGGGAGGAGGTGAGGGTGGAAGCGGCAGAAGCCAGGCGGAGCGGCCAAGCGAGAGCGCGAGAGGGAAGAAAATATCCAACAAAACCACGCTAACGCGCCCCCTACCTGGGTGCAACATACTTTGGAAATAGAAGATGACCAGGATAAAGGATCCCAAGCAAGTGGCCAGCACCATCCGGCAGATTCTGTTCATCCTCATCACTTCCAGCAGCGCCGGCTTCATGGCTTTGTCCTGCCTGCGGGGACCGGGGTGTCCGGGAGGCGCGCCCTGGGCGCAGGAGCGGGGAGCCCCGCTGCGCGGAGTGGAGCCCGGCAGGCGCGGGGCAGGGCTGCGAGGGCTCGAGACGGGGCTCGGGCTGGGTCTGCGGCCGCTCTCGGAGCCCCTCGCCCCGGGCTGGGGTGGGGACGACGCCGGAGTTGCTCCCGAAGTGCCAAGATGCGTGGACCCGCCGGCTGCGCGCTCGGATCCTCCCGCTGCTCCGCGTCTCGCTGCCGCCGCCGCCGCCGCCGCCGCCTCCGCTCCCGCCGGCGGCCGCCGCCGCTGCCTCCTCGCGGGCCGGGCGGCTGGGGTGCGAGCGGTGATGGTGGTGCTGCCGCCGCCGCCGCCGCCGCCGCCGCTGCGCTGGCCGCTGTGGCTGTCGGACCGGCACCCTCCCTCCTCTCCAAAGGCTACTTCATTGCGCTCCAATGATCTATATATTCCGGGGCTGGGTTTTACCAAATGCAACTCGCAGCCCCCGGCGAGGGGAGGGCGCCCGCGGAGCGCCGCGCGGAGGGAGGGCCCCGAGCGCAGGGGCGGAGCGTCGGGGTCCCCCCGCCCCTGCCCGGGACTTGGTCGCGTCCAGCTGTTTCCCGGGGAGAGCGGAGTGCGCGCCGCGCTCCCGCAGGGTCCCAAAAGCCCTCAGTCCCCGGCCGGCTGCGCCGCCGGCTGGAGGTGGTGTCAACGTTTCCATGACAAAACCCGGAGGAAAAAAATACGCATAAGATCGCCTCGGGGCTGCCACCCACTCGTGCCGGCGTTTGTACGAGGAAGTGGCGGGAGCCGAGGGCGCCCCGGGAGCGTGCAGGGGTCTAACGGGACGCGATGATTGAAGATCCCCGGGCGGAGGAGGTGGTCGGGAAGTGGTCCCTGCCCCCCCGCCCAGGGGGCAAGTACCCTTTCCCGACTGCCAGAACCGGATGGTTTTGTGTGGTTTTTTGTCTTTCAAATGACAGCCCGGCTGGAGCGAAGTTTGGGGAAGGGAGTTTGAGAGGCTGACTTTAGGTCCAGGTTAGGGACGCGGCACCAGCCGCAGGGGTCAGGCGGCGGCTGAGCTTTCCTGGGATTTATGCAGAGCCTCCGACACCCACCCGCTCCACGGGGCAAAGAGGGCTGTGGGTTGTAAAGCTCTGGCTTCCTAAGGGGAGAGCTCCCTGAGCCTCAGCCTCGTGGATGCATGTGAGTGTGAGGATGCCCCGGAAGTCACTCTCATCCAAATCCAAGAACAGCTGGGGAGACCGAGCCTGGCTGACCATCCCAAGGTAAACGGAAAAAGGAGGTCGCTCGCTTCTATTGCGTGAAGTGATTTACAATGTCCAGTTCCATGCCTTTCGATGGTTTCGCAATCAATAAAGTGGATGCAGGCAAATACTGGGATCACAGGCTCCCCAACGCAGTCCACCCATCTACCACGCGGAACCCCAGATCCTGTTCTTCTACCCGTTGTGGTTTCTGTAAGCAGACTCAGGCACTGCCGTGTCCTTCTATGTTCCTTATAAACGTTGTTCCTTATAAACGTACACAGTGTTTTTAAGAGTTAAAGCATTATTTAAATTATAACCATAATATATACCAGGAAAAATATTCTTGTAAAGACTCTCTGACTTTTGTGCCATGTAATCAGGTCCTTTACCACTATAACTTAATGATGAAACAAGGTAATGTGTTCTCCCATAATAGGCATTTGACAAATACTTATTGAGTCTGAATGTAATGGGCCTCATCCTCTCGATATATCAGAGACACATCCTGCAAACAGATACAGGCGGCAGACACCACCGCTGTAACCTCAGTTCCCTTCCCCCAAAGTCTTCCTCCAGCAGTCACGATGTGGGGGGAAGTAGCGAAGCCGGCAGCCTTGCTTTTGATTACAGAAGACAATCGATTACAGCGCAATATGTGTGTAGCTGGTCTGTACTGTGTCTACGTGGGCTCACATGTGAATGAGCTGCTTGCTAAAGGCAGCCTCGCTGAACAAGCTTGAGCACAAAGTCATTCTCCAGTGATGCGGTGGGGGGAGCCGGCTGTGTGAAGGGATTTGCTCCCTGCTCACTTAACGGGTCCCTCACCTTCTGGGGCAGAGACCACACCGTGCCTGTACGAAGGCCTGCGCATGCATGAAGCAGTCTGGGACGTTACAGGGCCAAGGGGAGGTCAGATGTCAAATCCTGGTGGGTCACGGAGGGGTCAAGGTGGCCCACGTGGTGAGCCATGCCCAGCATTCCACAATCAGGATTTGGCCTAAACATACAGTGCGGGGTAAGGTTCTGACAGGTAAACCACCACCTCTTCCGAAAAGGCTGCCCTGATTTCTCACCTAAACTGGCCTCTGGCTTCCTCTGTGCTCTGAGCACTAGGTCCGAACCCCTCTTGAGTCACTGTACCCACTAGGCTGGGTTTTGTTCGTTTCCGTCTCTCTGTGATGCTCAGCATAGCAGCTGGCACCTAGTTAGTACAAATAAGTCAGAGATGGAGGGGTGGTGCCTTCTTGGGGTAGAAAGTTCAACCAGTTGTTTTAGGGTTGAGGGGAAAATAGAGTCACTGCTTCCTTTCCATTAGTATCCAAACAAAACTCGGTTATAACCTTCGTGCATGCTACATGATAAATAACGGTCCTATCAAGGACAGTGTTGACCGATAAAATTGTGGGGAAAGGAGATTTGATAGTTTGAGCTTTGTGTAGAGGGAAACAGAAGTTTGCCTCTCAAATCAAGCTTTTTGTCTTCCCAGTGTAACAGTCAGATGGCCTGGTTTTGCTGCAGTAACAAACAGGCCCTAACTTCAATGGCTTAAAGCAACCAGGGCTCATATCTCACTCCACCACGTGTCTGTGGGATCAGCAGAGGGGCTGTACATGTGGCACAATTCAGAGATCCAGCTCAAGGAAGCACGTGTCGCTCTGTCCATCAGCCAGAACTACTCACATACTGCTCCGCTCTACACCCAGGCCAGGCAGTCAGAGAGCCTAAAGTATGTGAGGCATGTCTTCCCAGCTGCAACTCCGTGGTCCCTTTTTGGATCTTATTTTCCCTCATTTTTCTAAATTCCGTTTTGCCCCAAGAGCTTCTGCAAATAGTCACGGTTGCTCATGGTGGGACTAGGCTTCACCTTTTGGTGGATCATTAGGCATGAACCCTTCCTCTCCAAATTCAATAACCTGCGAATGAAATTGGGGCCTGTCTGTGTCAAAGTGGGGTCTGGCCCCAAAAAACATGTTGAGGAAAAGACCTATGTATATTGATCTCAGATCATTCATAAGGAGAGGAAGAAATGGGTGCAGAACCCAAATCCCGGCTCCTGTGTGCCACCCGCGGTGAACAGACAGATATTCACCAAGCCCTGCATGCCGAGTGCTACCTCGTTCCTGCAGACGACACCTTCAGTGCACCGTCTTGTTGAGATCCTGCGGGACTGGCAGCCATGGCCCTTTCCGCACGTTGTGGGGGAGAGGAGTGGGCCCAGGGCCCTGGCAGACAGAGAGCTCCTTACCATCCCTAGGGCGGGGGGAGGGGGGGCATGTGTCCTGCCAGCAGCGGCCAGGGGCCCCACACTGGCTCCTCCGAGGACTGGCTTTGCCCATTTGCATCTCTCTGTCACCTCCAGCACAAAGTACGCTCAGTTACCCAGAGCACAGTAAATATTTGTGGAGTTGAATTAAAAAACATTCGTCCGCAGCGTGTGGAGATCCAGGGTACAAATCTTCTACAGGTAGGTAAACCGCAGGTACACAAGCGGGGCACTCATGACAGCGGAGAGCAGGCTGCGCTTCGAGGGCCTTTTAGAACATGGAGGGGGAGAGAGAAACGAGTGGAAGAGGGACAGAGGAAGAAGAAAGGACAGAGAATGGGAAGAAAATGAGGGAGAGGAGAGGGAGGAGGAAAGATGCATCCACTGTTACTGTTTGACTGTCAGATGCTGCCGTGGCTCCTCTGCCCCCTTCCTGAGGAGACAGGGCTGTGGCACCTGGACCCTGCCCCATGCCCGCTCCACCTGCCCCCAGGTGGCCTCCATCACCCTCCCGGCCCCCTCGGAGCTGCTCATCCTTCTCAAGTATTTCTTGAGAGGTGACCCCTGGTCAACTCCCCAACTCCCATCCAGATGACACAGAAGCTCTCCAGCTGCAACCAAAAGACCTCCCTGCCCCCCGCTGCCCACCCGGCACCCCCACTAAGACGGGGGGGGCATCTCCATCTCCATGGCTCTCTCTGGGCCAGGCCCCGCTCGGTACACATCGCCCCTGTACCAAGGCCTCCAGATGCGGGACAGTGTTTCTCACAGAGGAAACCGAGGCAGAGAAGGTGAGCTAACACACCCGGGCCCACAGTGGCGTTGGCAAACACAAGGTCACAGAGCCAGAAGCCAGGCAGTGAGTGGCAGTGGTCCCGGGGTCCCTTCTCTCCTGTCTAGACTGTTCGTCGGGCTGAGGGCTCAGACAGACCTGATGGACCTGTGTGACCCGGAGCAGATCACTTCACCTCTCTGAGCCCTGCCTTCTCCACCTGTTACATGAAGGTGGCTGCAGCTGCCTCCTTGGCCAGATGCCAGAGAAGGTGACACGGCACTCAATGACCTTGATGACACTTTGGGCTTCTGCCGGCCCCTCCAGAGCCCCTGTGACCCATTTTCCAGGCTGCCTGCTGCTCCACAGTTAGGACATTAGCATCACTTAGCACACTCTGCCATGCCCTGAGCAGTACTTAAGGAAATATTTGTGTTTATTCCCCTGTATTTTTTACTTCTCCACTCCCCCTCCACTTCAGATAAGCTTTGTTCTATCTTGTCTGAGGAAGTTGATAAAGACTTCCTTGGGGAAAAATTTAAACTATGACAGAGATGCCCTGGCCGGGTAGCCTCGTTGGTTAGAGCATCATCCTGATATGCCAAGGTTATAGGTCCAATCTCCGGTCAGGGCACATACTAGAATCAACTAATGAATGTACATATAAGTGGAATAAACAATTAATGTGCCTCCCCTCCCCCTTTTCTCTCTCTCATGAGAAGAAAAATTAAAATAAAATAAAAAATCTGGAAGAAATCATGCCAGGGAGAGAAGGAGAGCTTTAGGGGAGATTTCTGAAGGGAGGAGTGAGAGCCCCCCCACTCTGTGCCTTGGGAGACCGAGGGTCTCTGCAGTTAAAAGGAAGAGCTGGACCCTGGCACAGTGGCCCCTGAGCCAGAAGCCCAGTGCCCACAGCAGAGCGTAAAGGGCACAGACCTGCTGATCTGAGGGGGCTTGGAAGACAAGGCTAGCAGATGCCTGGGCGGCGCCCAGTGTGACCCAGGCCTGACCCAAAGGGCCTGATGCTCTGCTGCCAGGCCTAGATTAAGACGCTGAGACCCTAACCTGTAACTGAAAACCTCGTGGTGGCCACTCCGCTGTGTAACTCAAACTAGAAAGTGCCCCAAAGCAGGAAGAGATACGAAGAAAGTTCGAATTTGTTTCTGATTTTTTTCTCCTATTTTTTTCAGGTATAATAGACGTAAATAAACCCCTTTGTCCTAAGTATCATTTGCTGGGTTTTAGCAAGTTTATACAGGTGTACAACCTCCATCACCACCATCGAGAAGAGTATGTTTCTTAAATTGTCACAACCCAGTTCGAACCCCTACTCCCTCCAGGAAGCTTTCCCCACGTGTTTCCGCAACAGCAGTACCTTCCAGCTTGTGAGAGTGACACCCCTTCCTGTACTCCTGTCTACACCGTCCTGTACAGTTGCAGGCTCCCTTGGGGAGCTGTGCCCCATCTCCTGGGACTCCCCGAGTTGAAGCTCCTGAAGGTTGACTCTTGGAACCGTTGCCACAGACCTGATACCAAAGCACGAAGCAGGTGACCCACAAGCCCCTGCCGGTTAATTTCCTGTTTTGTTGGAATGGGCTCCCTACTGCGTGCGGGGCTCTGCTGAGCACGTTACACGCCCCACCACTAATCCTCATAGCAATCACCCAAGGGCAGCGCGAGCCTCCTCTTACACAGGCGACGACACGGAGCCTTAGGAAGATGAAGGGACTTGCTCACATTTGCACAGCTGCTAAGGGCTGGTGGGAGGTGGGATGTGAATGAAGGTTATGTGGCACCAAGACCCATGCTTTAGAGCACGGACCGTGTCAATGTTTTCTACAGACAACTGACAGCATCTCTTCTAGATTTCTCATCGAGATCATGCCTTATCAAGGTCCGGCTTAAAGGAGCTTGGGGGCAGAGGTCACCTAAGCACAGGGGAGATGGGAGGTGGGCCATTCGGGGCTAAAGAAGAGCTTTTCCACCCCTCGTTGGAATTCTCGCCTTTCGGAGCCCTTCCTTCCTACAGCTCAAAGTGACCTTTAAGCCAGGGCCTTAGCATTCTCTGGCCCTCCTCGCCTCTCTCCCTGCAATTAGCTGTTCAGATAAGGGGAGGATAAGATGAGTCTGTGTAAATTATTGGCAGAATGCTCCCTTGCCCTTTTCTTTCCCTGGGGTTTGGGAGCCATGCCTCTCAGAGTTGTTTATGGCCCTCTCTCTCCAGATGAAAGGGCTCACCGAAGACCTATTGACCCAAAAGTATTACGCTGTAGCAAGGCGTGAAAAGAGGAAATTATCTGAGTATCCACTGTTTGAGACGTTTTGCCCTAAAACAATCCCTTGTGTTATGTGGGCAGCCTGAGAAATAGTTGTGAAATGTTTGTTCCTAAGATGTGAAACTCCTTTGTGTCAAAGGAAAATGAACACAGTTAAACAGCAAACAAAAATGTGATGAAAATATTCATTGGGGGGAAAAAAAGAAAGAACGATGAAGCGTTCAGTTTCTTTGCAATAGGAAGTGCTCAGAGGAACAACTAAGATGATGCCTCTGAGACCCCAATAGACACACAGACAAAAAGCGTGGATGAGCTTTCTCCCATGCAAAAAGGAAACATAGTGTGATAACAGAATGTGGGGAAGTGTTCAACCTCATCTACACTAATAAAAGAGAAACATGCAAATTGGTGTCACTCTGCTACACCCCAACCCACACCCACCAGCCAATCAGAGTGACTATATGCAAATTAACCCAACCAAGATGGCAGTCGGCAGCCTCTGAGCTGGAACAAGCAGGAGGCTTGGTTGCCCCGGCGATGGAGGAAGCCAAGCTTCCCACCTGCCCTGACCGGCTGTGGCCTCCACTCAAGGCAACCAAGTTTCAATTATAGAATATAAATAAACTCCAGATACCTACTTCCAACCAGCCTCTCTGTGAGCTTGGGTCACTGGGGGCAGTGGCCAGCCTGTAAACAGCCATCAGCCCCTCACCCAGACTGGCCACACACCCTCTTGGGGTGAGGGTTCCTGCTGGGAGGCTTGGCCAGACTACAAATAGCCATCAGCCCCTCACCCAGGCTGGCCAGGCACCCCAACAGGACGCCCCTCCCTGAAGGGGGTGTGGCCAGTCTGAAAACAGCCCTCAGCCCCTCACTCAGGCTAGCCAGGAACCCCAGCAGAACCCCCACCCTGACCCAGGACATCCTTCAGGCAAACCAGCTGGCCCCCACCCATGCACCAGGCCTCTGTCCTATATAATAAAAGGGTAATATGCAAATTGATCCTAACAGCAAAATGCCTGGAATGACTGGTCACTATGACAAACACTGACCACCAGGGGGCAGACACTCAATGCAGGAACTGCCCACTGGTGGTCAGTGCGCTCCCACAGGGGGAGCTCTGCTCAGCCACAAGCCAGGCTGATGGCTGCCAGTACAGTGGTGGTGGTGGGAGCCTCTCCTGCCTCCTCAACAGCGCTAAGGATGTCCGACTGCAGCTTAGGCATGCTCCCCGCTGGCAAGTGGACATCCCCTGAGGGCTCCCAGACT
>PVJC01024343.1:7683-25718 GCA_004026665.1 Murina feae
ACCCCCCCCCCCCCCCCCCCCCCCCCCGCCACTCCCCACCCCGCCAGTGCATGAATTTTCATGCACTGGGCCTCTAGTGTATTCATAAAAGTCTGAAAATAAATACATCAAAATGATAATACAATGTGTTTTTTTAACACTGGAATGAAAACTTCTTTATATCTGATGTACTTTCCAGTTTTTATATAATGTGTATGTATGACACAGTCAGGGGAGAAATAAAGAAAATTTAAAGATAATCTAGGTTTCTAAAAATTAGCAATATTATCTGGAGGTATGATGTGCCTTTAATAAATGAGTTACCACCCCAATGTCCAAAACTAGGATAACCATTGCAGCAACCATACCATACAGGTGTGTAAGTGTCTCCCAGCTTCTTATCCATCACTTATGAAATCAGGCTGTCCATGACTTTTGAATGTTTCTATAGCCAGTAAAACAGAAATTACAAACAATATCAACAAGGAAATTACCAGACACTAGGAATGGCATGTGTTAGGGGCTGAGGAAATAAGACAGAATAAGTAGTACAGAGTTCGCAGTCTAATAGGAGAGGTAAAGGAAGCAAATAATGACTTAACCTGAAGCCAGGACTAGTGTGTGGCAGCAAAGCCAAGCTGAGGGCTGAGTCAGGCAGAGGCAGTACCTGTAGCAGCTCTTCAGACAAGAAGGGACTACCTAGTGCTCTCCAGCACTCCCTCTCCCTCCCTTGACTGCTCTACTAGAACCATGTGACTAATTCTGTCCACTAAAATCAGAGCAGGAGTGACCTGCAATGCTTCCTGCACCTTTAACTGAGGAGGCCATATGTTCCAGAAAGTACAGGTTACAGGCTCTTGCTTTGATCACATCATACAATGGGTAGCAATGACCCTGGAGAGTCACCTGAGTCCGCAGCAGACTTTTCATTCACAAGAAACAAAGATTGTGTTCAGCTGCGAAAAATATGTGATTATTTATTTCCAGAATAACTCAACTTATCTTGTCTTACACAGGAAGTTTAAAGGTCAAAACAGTGTGATGAATCAAGTCAATGTACCTTGTTTAGCAGAAGGCATGTGCAATCTAGAAGAGAGAGTGTTAATTACATGTTATGGCAGATATCATTACAACATGGTCCCATGGCCATGCATACCCAGCATTTTCAGTTGGTACTCATTCTTCTGTTCTCAAACCTCCCTATGACATGCCAACGGAACATGTCCCCTTAAAAAAATTTCTGGTCACTTCTCCCTATTTGCAGGTATGTTTCGAGGGTACTTCCCAGCAGACTGCCACCAGTCCCTAACTATCTATGCTGTAACTTTCTTGGAAGACTCCTCTAGTCAATGGAAAACTTGCATTTGAATGCCAAGGATGAGGATTCTTTGCTTCACTTTTCTCAAGTCCTGTCATCAAATCTATTTGCCAAGCACAAGTCCACCATATAAAGAGAAGCCCTGGAAATGAAAACTACTAGCTCCAACTATATACTGCATAGAAGAAATGAAGCATATGTAAAGTAAAAGGACAGAAAAAATATGCCATGCTAACCTTAATCAAAAGAAAGCTGGAGTGACTATATTAGTGTCAAACACAGTAGCCTTCAAAGCAAAGAATATTATCAGGAATTTATTAAGGCTACAGGAATAAATTCAGAGGCATCAAAAAACTAAATATGTATGTTCCTGAAAACAAAAAACATGAAGCAAATGCTGGTGGAATTTCAGGAGAATTAGGAAAATCCACAATAGTAGAAGAATTTAAATTTTCTTCTCTTAATAGCTGACAGAACAAGTAGACAAAAATCTGTAAAGACAGAAGAATTAACAACATAATCAGCCAACTTGACTTAATATTTATGGAACACTCCACCTAACAAAATGAGAATGAGAATTCTTTTTAATTACACATTAAACATTTATTAAGATAGTCCACATTTTGAATTATGAAAAATATGTCTCAATAAATTTGAAAGAATTCAAGTCACACAAAGGATGATCCCTGACCATAATAGAATTATTAGAAATTAATGACTGAAAGATCTCTAGAAAATCTTCAAATATTTGGAAATTAAATGACACATTTCTAAATAACCTATGAATCAAATAATAAATCAAGAAGAAAATTATAAAGCACTCTAAACTGAGTAAAAATTAAAAGCTATTTTCAAATATGTGGCCAAAATTTATGCCCAAAGCAGTACATAGGAGAAATTTATAGTATTAGAAAGTGAAATTCAATTAACAAAAGAAGAAATAAAAAAGATTAAATCAGAAAGCAATGGAACAGAAACATAAAATCTGGCATTTGGCTTAATATTCAAATACTAATTAATGTAATTCACCATATCAACAAACTAAAAAGTAAAAGACACATAATAACCTAAATGAATACAGAAAAAATTTATTTAACAAAATGCAATTTTCATTCTTGGTAAAAATCCTCAGCAAGGGAACTTTCTCAGCTGTATTAAGGGAAAAGAGACTCTGTGTAAAACCTATAACTGACATCATTCTTAATAACAAAAACTTAATGTTTCCCTTCTGAGGTCAGGAACAGGGCAAGGATATTTATCTTCACCATTTTTATCCACCATTTGACCAGAAGGTCCAGCCAGTGCAAAAGGCAAAAAGAAAAATAAATAAATAAAAGACATCCAGATTTCAGAGGAAGGAGAAAAACTTCCTTTACAGATGATATAATTGTTGTCCAGCCAGTGTGGTTCAGTGGTTGAGAGTCAACCTATGAACCAAGAGATCCTGTTTTGATTCTGGATCAGGGCACATGTCCAGGTTGTGGGGGCATGCAGGAGGCAGGCAATCAATGGTTCTCTCTCTTCACTGATGTTTCCGTCTCTCTTTCTCCCTCTCTCCTCCTCTCTGAAATCAATAAAGATATATATATTTTTAAAAATATGATACCTGATTGTCTATGTAGAATATCATGTAGGATCAATTAAAAAGCTACTAGAACTAATAAGTACATTTAAGCCAGATTCAGAGTATAAGATCAATACACAAAAATCAGTTGAGGTTCTATAAACTAGCAACAAACAACCAGAAAGTTTTAAAAGCTATACCGTTTACAATAGTATAAAAATGTAAAATAAGGATAAGTCTAATAAAAATGGAAAAACATACAATGAAAACTACAAAATATTGCTGAGAAGTATAATAGAACTCCTAAGTACAAGAAGAGATATTATCATGTCCTTGACTTGGAAAACTTAATATTGTTAAGATGCCAATCTCCTCATTGATCTATAGATGCAATGCAATCCCTATCAAAATCCCAGCAGCCATTTTTGTAGAAATTAACAAGTTGATTTTTAAAGTTCAAATACAAAGTTTAGAGGAAATACAAAGAAGCTAGCATAAACAAATAAACTTTATTTTAAAAAAAAAAGAAGTTGGAGGACTCTCACTATATTTTAGACCTAGTATAGTTACAGTAATGAAAATGGTGTGTGTTTGCATAAAGATACACACATACGTTAATGGAACAGAATAGACAGTCCAGAAGTAGACCTACAAATATATGAAAATTTGATTTTCAAAACAGATGTAAAGGAATAAGGGTCTTTTCAACGTATACGCTGAAATAATTAAATACTATATGCAAAAGTATGAACTTCAATCCATACATCTTGCCATATATAAAAATGATCTCAACTGAGATCATAGCTCTAAATGTAAATCTTACAGCTATGCAATTTCTAGAAGAAAATATAGGACAATATTTTTGTGATCTTAGGTTGTGCAAAAATTTCTTAGATAGAAACCCAAAAGTAAAATATACTTTTTTAAGTAAAGAAATTATGCCTTTTGGAAGACAACAAGAGAATGAGAAGCCACAGACTGAAAGTAAATTATTTATCTGAAAAAACACTGGTGTTCAGATTATACAAAGAACTTCCATAAGAACCCAATTTTAAAATGAGCAAAAGACTTGATTAAACAAATACTTTATCAGAGAAAATATACAGACGGTAAATAAGCACAAAAGCTCTTCAATATCTTTAGTCATTAGAGAAATGCCAACTAAAATCCCAAGGAGATGCCACCACGCATCCAACAAAGTGACCAAAATTTAAAACACTGACTATACAAGTGTTGGTGAGGAAATGGAAGAATTAGAGCTCTATACAGTGCTAATAAAAATATAAAATTGGCACCACCACTTTGGAAAACAGCTTGAAAGTTTCTTTAAAAGCTAAATATATGCCTAACATATGCTGCAGTTATACTAAACTTAGATATTTACTCAAAGGAAAACAAAGCATATGTCCACATGAAGACTTGCATATGAATGGGAATAGCAGCTTATTTGTAAGAGCGAACACCTGGAAAGCACTTTAATGTCTGTCCATGGGAGTGGATTAACAACTTGTGGTATATCCACATGATGACCTACACATCAACAATAAAAACAAATGAGCTATTGGCACACACAACAACATGGATGAATCTCAAAATAATTGTGTTCAGTGAAAGAATCAGAGAAAAGAATACATACTATATTCCATATATCAAAATTTTAGGAGACATCTACTAATCTGTAGTGATAGGAAGTGATGAGAGGTTACTTGCCAACTCAGAGGTGGAGAAGAACATGAAGGAACAAGAGAGAGGTATTACCAAGGGGCATGAGGAACCTTCTGGAGTGATGGATATTTTCATTATCTTGATTGTGGATTGGTTCATGGGTATATAGACATCAAATTTTATACTTCAATTATGTGCATTTATTGTATGTCAATTATACCTCAATAAAGCTGTTAATAAAAATCTTGCATGTTGGAGAAACTAAGATGGTGGCATAGGTAAATACCGGGAAATGCTGCCTCACACAACCATTTCAAAACCACAGTGAAAAACGGACACCACCCAGACCACAGGAAGGCTGGCTGAGTGGAAATTCTACAACTAGAAAGATACTGAGACTCAGACGAGGTGAGGAAGTAATGTGCAGAGGTATGGAGGTGCGCGAATAGGGCTCGTGGAAACGGCTGGCAGCTAAGGTTTCATACCAGAAGGAGGCACAAGCTCCAGACAGCTCTGAACTCCACTTCCGGGCGAGTTTCTGGGGGCCCAGACTCATATGGGGAGAAGCTGGACTGTCTGGCACCATCTGGCACCATCTGGCACCAGGAGGCTCTCCAGATCGGCTTTATCTCGGTGGTGCTGAGGGTCACTGAGACCGGGTGCCTCTTAGGGCATGGCTGAGAACAGCCATAGCTGTTTGCTCCGCCCTGTTGATTCCCTGAGACCCCGCCCCACCCAAGCTGCACACAGAGGCTTTTGCATATAAAAGGCTGGGAAGCCCAGGCAGAAGCTAAAATAGCATCTCCTTAGAGTTCCAAGAGCCAGTGTACCCAGTGATCAGAGCAGGATCACCCAGACTACAACTCCTCAGATCCATAAGGGAGACACTCAGAGGGTAGACTCAGTGGGCACCAAAGCCCCACTGAAGCAAGTCTTGCTTCATAAGGGTGTCTCCAGCACAGAAGTTCTCCCACTATAGACACAGCTGATTCTCACAGCCAAGTGGCCTGGAGGTCAATTTCTCCCAGTGATACCAACAACAATCAAGGCTTAGCTACAACAAGACTGTGCACAAAGCCAAAAAGCAGTGCAACAAGAGTGTCCACCTCAGGTAATTGGGGAGGCTGAGCCACTGGGCCCTATAGGACACCTAGCACAGAAAGCCACTCTATCAATGCAGGGAAGCAGCCAAAATGCAGAGACAAAGAAAAAGGTCACAAATGACAGAAATGGAGGAAAGCAAATGATTGGATATAGAGTTCAAAACCACGGTTATAAGGTTTTTCAAGAATTTTCTAGAGACTGCTGATAAATTTTAAAAGGACCAGCTAGAAATTAAGCATACACTGACTGAAATAAAGAATAATATACAGAGATCCAACAGCAGACTAGAGGATCGCAAGAATCAAGTCAAAGATATGAAATACGAAGAAGCAAAAAAACACCCAATCAGAAAAGCAAAAAGAGAAAAGAATCCAAAAATATAAAGATAGTGTAAGGAGCCTCTGGGACAACTTCAAGCGTACCAACATCAGAATTACAGGGGTGTCAGAAGAAGAGAGAGAACAAGAGATTGAAAACCTATTTGAAGAAATAATGTCAGAAAACTTCCCCTACCTGGTGAAAGAAATAGACTTACAAGTTCAGGAAGTGCAGAGAATCCCAAACAAAAAAATCCAAGGAGGACCACACCAAGACACATCATAATTAAAATGCCAAGGGCAAAAGACAAAGAGAGAATCTTAAAAGCAGCAAGAGAAAAGCAGTTACCTACAAGGGGGAACCCATACGACTGTCAGCTGATTTCTCAACAGAAACTGCAGGCCAGAAGGGAGTGGCAAGAAATATTCAAAGTGATGAATAGCAAGAACCTACAACCAAGATTACTTTACCCAGCAAAACTATCATTCAGAATTGAAGGTCAGATAAAGAGCTTCACAGACAAGAAAAAGCTAAAGGAGTTCATTGCCCACCAACCAGTATTATATGAAATGTTGAAAGGTGTCCTTTGAAAAGAGGAAGAAGATTAAAATTATGAACAACAAATACATATCTATCAACAAGTGAACCTAAAAATCAAGTGAATAAAAAATCTGATGAACAGAATAAACTGGTGAATAGAATAGAATCAGGCATAGAAAGGGAGTGGACTGTCAATTCTCAGGGGGAAAAGGGTGTTGGGGGTGCGGGAAGAGACTGGACAAAAATCACACACTTATGGAGGAGGACAGTGGGGTGGGGGTAAGGGCAGAGACTGGGGTGGGAACTGGGAGGAGGGGAGCTAGGGGGGGAAAAAGAGAAACAACTGTAATAATATGAACAATAAAGATTTAAAAAAAGAATAAAAATTTTGCACACTAATATTCCCCCTTGGATGAAATTTACTTTGAATTACCATCCAAAAACCTTCCAATGTCTATTTTTTCTCTTTTCTGTGTTGACTTGGGAGGTAATTTGAGAGATAAACCTCCACAAATTCTGTCTGCTGCGGGCCACAGATTATCAAGTCTGTTGTCAGAGATGACCAACCACAGGCTTGGGGCTTGGGACATGAGCGATGGAATCAACACATTAGACTGATCACGATAATTTCTTCAGAGATAGTCTCAGGCCAATTCTGCACTTCTGCCAAGCCAGATACCTGCTCCTTTCATGTAGTATCATTGTTAACTTCTTGCACACATCTCACAAAATGGCACTATTTCACCAATAATAATTTGGAATCACAGTGGCCACTTTGGATGAACTCTAGATATTTCCAAATTGTCCATCTTAGAGTAATCTGAGAGCAAATGGGCAATCAAATTCTTACTGTTGAGTGTACTGTCTTTTTGATTGGTATGGAGGAGCTTCTAGACAACATTTTGATTCTGTAACAGCTTTAATTACAAGGAAAGCACCGAAAACCCATAGCTTATTACAGTCTCTTTTGATCCAGTAGCAAAGACCTGCCTTGCCTTGAGGCTATAGCTGCTACTACCAAATTTATAGTGGCTTCTGCTGGCACAGATTCAGGGTCTTCCTTAGAGCTCATGCTATACAATTTTGGCACTTAACTGGAAAACACACATTTCTGGCAAGCTTACATCCTATAAGATAGTCTTACACCTTTGATAATTACTAGCTATTATTATAACACTTTATACCTTTCTACTTCCTTTCTCAGAAAAAAAGGAGAAAAAGCATAGAACCTGGAGTTATATAATCCATGACACCTCCCTAAATTAGATATTACCTGGGCAAAATTGAAATTTAGAGGAAGAAGCTTAAGTTGAATGAGTTTACTCTGAAATAATTTTTTTTTAAATACCAAATTTTACTAGGTCTATTCTGAATCAGCAAAACTAAAATTAAATTACCCATTATTAGGTGAAAATTACATTAATTAAATTTAAAAATTTTAAAGCTATATTTTATGCACACTTAAGTCACAGATTAATACATTTGCATCCACTAGAAAAAGTGTCAATTCCTACTAGGAGGAGAAGCCAGTCTCCTGAATTGTCTCATATGGAGTGGATGGAGTGGATTGTACCAGCTCTTAGTCAAGGGTCTCAAGCTAGAATTTGAAGTGATTTCATTGCAAGGATAAAGGGAGTTATGTGACAAATTGATTGAAGGCTTTGGGACATAAATGGGAATCTAAGCGAGATTCACACTCGTTTATTTGAATTTAAACCCAGGCTCTCTTTCTCAACAGGTTTAAAATATGACTCATCTGCTTGGTGTCTGGGCATCATGGCCTCTTACGTAAAATAGGAGATTGTAGTGATCTTGAAGTATGAGATAGCATCTATAAATGTTTGCCTTTGGTAAATGCTAGTACATTTTATATAAAATTATGACGAGCAGAACACCAGGTGATATGTGGAGAACCTGAGGAGCCAACAGCAAGAGAGGCTTCCATACTCAATGATCTTTTTTTCTGGCCAAGGAGAATCTGTATTCAAATTGGCAGGAAAGAGGCAGTGGGATTTCTGAACGTCCTGTATGTGATTAGGTGTGAGTCAGAGCGAGTCAGAAGAGTATTAACATTTCTTTCTCAGGGCCTGTCCACAGTGTTATTCCCCGGAAAGAGCTTGCAGGCACTTTGTTCAGACGAGTTTTAAAAGCCTGCAGAGCTGATGGCCCCACCCTTTGGAAACTATTACTCGAATTACTGTTGGGAGACAAACTAATAGAACTTCCCAAGAAGAGTATTTCTGGGTACTAAATTCACTTTTTCTTGGGTAGTTCTGATTCAATTTCTTTCAATTTTTTAATTGAATGTATTGGGGTGGCAACCGTTACCAAAACCATATAGGTTTCAAGTGTACAACTAATAAAAGATCATCTGCATCAATTTCTTTTTATATTCACCGATGTTCAATGATATCACTTGGATTTAGTCTTGTGTTTTACCCTGACTCACACTTTCAGACTATTCCATTCACCATCCAGCTTTCCTCATCCAAACCTCCCGCCTCCCCCTCAAAAACCTCCTCCGAAACAACTTTCTATGAGTATGTTTCTAAGTAACAGCCTTACCCATGGGTTATAGTCTCCAAGATGATGAAATCAATACAAACATTTTTCTTTGGAGACAGATTTCATCACTGTAGCAGTGAAAGGAACATAAGATGATTTTGGTGTTGATTTTTTCAAGATGAAGTTGTCTAGGTAGAAGTCTGTTTGATGGAAGTTAAGTCGAATGAAACAGCAAGTTTGATAAATCTGTCCAAGGTTTAAGGATATTCAGACACCTTTTCTTCCCAAGAAAATTCCCATGGATCTCTTCAAGAACAAAACCTTCTCAAATGATTCAGACACAACTTCCTACATTCGCCACTGAAGGGATTTCTTTACTTTTAGTAAGACCATTAGCGGCTTGCCAAATTCTTCAGCATAACAGAATTATCGGCCTTTTCTCTCTCGGGCATGCTGAAGTGGTGAAAATTGCCCAGAGAAAATTGAAAGCCTGATAACTGATTTTCTTGCTGTTTTCAAAAGACCCAAACCTTTCTATGATTAAATTGAAACTTTTCAAGACAAACACACGCAAAACCATAGGGAATACCTCTCTGTGCTTAGAACAGTTTTACACCTAAAACCTTTACATGACATTTCTTCAGACACAGATTTAGAGTTAAATTATATTTCTAAAACAGAACTCTCCTCTTTGAGCTTAAGCAGAATCAGTTCATTTAACTGTGCCATTCACTTTGCCCTTCATGTCTGGATCTGAGAATTACTAGTAAAGACAGAGAGGAAAAAAAAGTCACAGGGCCCTGGCTGGGTGGCTGAGCTGGTTGGAGTGTCATCCCATACACCAAAAGATTGTAGGTTCAATTCCTAGTCAGGGAACATACCTAGGTTGTGGGGTAGATCCTTCATAGGGAGTGCATAGGGGAGGCAACCAATTGTAGTTTCTCTCTCACATCAATGTTTCTCTCTCTTTCTTCCTCTGTCTATAAAAAGTCAATTAAAAAAAAACATATTCTAGGGTGATGATGTTTTTTGAAAAGCCACGGGTAAATACTGGCTATGAAACAAATGTTTCACATAATAAATTTAATAATGAAAAATAAATCCCCCTCATCTCATTAGTGAACTGCATCAGATAGAGACTTTGTTGACAAAATGGCTGAAGTGTGAAACCATTAGTTTCTTTATAAAATATGTTTTAAGTGATTAGACAATGCCAATATGACTATGTGGTTTATATTTCCAAATCAAGGTGCTTTATGGTTGTCCACAGACACAGAATGGGTAGCACAGTACCATTGTTAGATCACATGTGAAAAACATGTGGGCCTACATCAAGTTGCTAGTTTTGCTACATTCCCCACTGCCTACATCCAGTCTGGGCCAGAGAAAGAGTGTGTGTGAATCTCTAGAATTAAGAAGAAGTGACTCTCCCTTTGCAGAATTTAAAGGTAAAATGATATGAATATGAATCTGCCATGGGACCTAGAAATGCACCCCGGTGGCATTGTTTGAACATAGGATCAAGCAGGACCTAAGATTAGCTCCTTTTTATCCAAAGGAACATCAAATGCTAGGTCAGGGTTCAATCTTTAAATATATGCAATAAAAAAAATCCTAATTGTCATTTGAGCTTTTCTACCACTCAAGATGCAACATGTTCCTTTTATATCTTAATTAAGTAATTATTAGAGACAAGTTTTCAAAGAGAACTTTCATTTATCTGAGACAATAAAACAACTTAAAAGCATAAATAGCTATGTATATAATTTATAAATTATGTACAAAGCTATCAATTTTATACTTACATTGCCACATTTTAAATTCAAATATTTATTCTACATTTTACTTAAAAACTATGGTAAAGAATCTTGGATCGGCCCATAGGCTCAATAATAAGTGTCAATTTAGGGACATAGTTGCCCATGCTATGACTTTCACAAGAGTATCACAAAAGCATACATTCTAATTCTGATCAACTGAGTTATTTTACTCAGCTTTACAGGCTTATAGCAATCTCTCCTCTCCTCACTCTACAGCTCCAAGGATTTCTCGTGTTCAATAATTTATTGGAACAAACATTTATAGTGGGATGATTATGTCTACTCAATCACCTCAGAGGAGTGGAGACTCAGAAAATTTTTTTGCTATAGAATCTTTTTGCTATAGAAACTATCTTAAGTAATGAGTCTCAATCTTTGTCAGTTCTGCACTCTCATTAATATCTCAGCTATAATTTCCTCAGAATGGACTCCGTGAGAAATCAATCTTCCATGCAAAAGATAATTCTGCGGCCAATCCAAATAACAAATTCTTCAGTGCATTCTTTCACTTGAAAAGCATAGGACCCTGGCCTATTTGGGTCAGTGGTTAGAGTGTCAGACTGTCAACCAAAGGGTCTCAGGTTTGATTACCGGTCAAAGGCATGTACTTGCATTGCAGATTGCAGGTAGGATCTCAGGCCTCTGTTGAGGCATATGTGGGAGACAACCAATCAATGTGTCGCTTTCACATTTCTTTCTTTCTCTCTCTCCTCTCTCTTTCTCTCTCTCCTCTCTCTCCCTCTCTCTCCCATCCCTCCTTCTCTCTCTAAAAATCAACAGAAAAAATATCCTCAGGCAAGGATTAACCAAAGAAAAAGTGTAGGACAGATTTCAGATGTCAGGTCTAGAGTTCTCAGTCTTCTGCAAAATGCATAAAAACATGACCATCTGACCACAGAATACTGCTTTATTCTCCTTTTAGTCTCATCAAATTAATGTCAGAATCTTGTTGGCATGCATTAATCATTGTAACTGGGTTTGTTGGGGTTTTTTTCATGTATATGATCTTGGTGTAAAAACCAGCCTTTGAATTTTTTTGTTTTCAGTCAGTCTCTTAACATTCTGGCAGAATGAGAATGGGCAAGATTAACATTCTGACAGACCTGATTTCAATTTTTGTTTTTAAACTTGAGTATATTTTAATCCTCCTAATTCATGCATATATATGTGTATATGTAAAAAGTTATTTAGATCTTAGTTCAATAGAAGCATTCTAACCAACTGAATAGGCAAATGTCTTAGTTAGATACGTTTGGTTGCATGCAACAAAAAATGGAACCTAAACAAAATTGGACCAAACAAAAAAGATATTTCTTAACCTGCCTGAAGTGAGAGCTCCAAAGCTGCAATCAAGCCACCTCTCTACCCAGCTTCACACTGATAGCAAGATAGAGGCCAAAACAATAGGACCTCCATCTAGTGAGGCTTCTTGTCCTGCTGGGAAGATGGCCCAGAGGCAGTAAATATCACTACACTGCCTTGACTCTGATTGGGTGGCTGGATACTCTCTGAATGAATCAGCGAATGTTAACCAAATGGTAAAGGATGACAGAAAGCAAAAAATCAACTAAACACAAGAATACAAGAATAGAACACAAGAATTCTCTTTAATTTTTCAAATCTAATCTAATAAAAGTGTAATATTGAAATTAACCATTTCTACAGGATGCCTCAGCCACGCCCACCAGCCAATCAGAGTGGCTGTATGCAAATTAACCCAGCCAAGATGGAGGCCGGCAGCCCCGGAGGCGGGTGCAGTGCAGGCGTCAGGGTGAGTAGGGCGTGCGGGGCAGGTGACAGGCCAGGGTGTGTGTGGGCGGGGCCAATGTGTGAGTGGCAGGTGCTGTGTGTGGGGTGGGTGGAGCACTATGGGTGGGTGGCAGGCCGCAGGTTGGGTGGGTACAGGCCAGGCTGAGGGACCCCCACAGTGCACAATATATTGTGCACCAGGCTCCTAGTCTATATATATAAAAGCCTAAGTGACCATTATGACAGGACAATCAAGTGATCAGCCGACCAATCACTATGATACACCCTGACCACCAAGGGGCAGACACTGAACACAGGAGCTGCCCCCTGGTGGTCCGTGTACTCCCACAGTCAACCTTTCATGGCCACCCCTGGCCAGCCGGCCCCAATTAGCCAG
This sequence comes from Murina feae, assembly GCA_004026665.1. Classification (NCBI taxonomy): domain Eukaryota; kingdom Metazoa; phylum Chordata; class Mammalia; order Chiroptera; family Vespertilionidae; genus Murina; species Murina feae. Next base: position 20,643 of record PVJC01024343.1, read on the forward strand.
ATCAGGAGTGGGCAAGATGACCATGATGTGCCCCAATCGCCAACCAGGACGAGGGCCCCACCCATGCACAAATTCGTGCACCGGCCCTCTAGTATTTGTATAAAACTTTAAGATGACAGTTGGAAAGCAGTTGAACTTACCTACTTAGGGTCTGAAGATTCAGCTTAGGATGAACTATACTAAGATACATGGGATTTTTTTTTTAATCTACATGGACAATTATAAAGAAAACTCCACATAACAGGTCAGTTTATCTTGCAGGTAATGGTATGTTTTGCAAATAATTCTCCGAATGTAATTCTAACTAAAATAATGATTAACATAATGCCCTACCTAAGGAACTTAGGGTGGAAAGTTGGGTGGGAGGCAGAGAGGGTAACTTTATGTTAGTGTTCTATTATCATAAGTGATATTCAAGGAGAACCTCTTAATAAATTTGCCTTTCTCTTGTTAGTTCATCAAAAAGCAACATACATACTATGTTATCTTAATTCCTCACTGAAAACCCTTTAAGAAAGTTTAATATATCCTCTCAGTGCCTGTCAAACGTTGATATAAAGAATGATCATTCCTGGACCTTTTATATATTATACAAAATAATATTTAAAAATCCTATTGCCCACTGTGTTCTCAGTGGCTCCTCTGTTTGGATCCATGAAAGTAATTTCTCCTGGGACATGACTCCTGCCTGGAATACAATGCTAAGAATATTGTTTGCTTATTTTCTCACTGAATGTTTACTTCTTTTATAATAAATAAAGGGAACTTTGGAAGCCATTTTTGGTCATGGCTTCCAGGCAACTAAATATATATATATAGCTAAATGTATGTTAAATTATATTTATACTAGGGGCCAGATGCACAAAACTCGTGCACTTGGGGGTGGTTTCCTCAGCCCAGCCTGCCCCCTCTCACATATTGGGAGCCCTCAGGGGGTGTCCTACTGACAGCTTAGGCCCGCTCCCTGCTCCCCTTGGGGAGCAGGCCTAAGCCACAGTCTGGCCTCCCTTTGTGGGAGGTGACCAGGCTAATCAGGGGAAGCCACCAGCCTCATTACCCTGCTGCTGCAGCCACTGCCAGTCACCAGAGCCACCAAGGTGTTTTCATCAACACAGACTCCAGTCCCTTTACCATGAAAAAATGACAACTTTCTTTAAGCATTTTCAAGATGTGTCTTTCATAGGATATGACATTTTTTTCTTTTTTTTTTTTAATCCTCACCTGAGGATATATTTCCATTGATTTTTAGAGAATGTGGAAGAGAATAGTAAAACAGAGAGAAACATCAAAGAGAGAGGAACACTTTGATTGGTTGCCTCCTGAATGAGCTCTGACCCGGGCCCTGGCAGGGAGGAGCCTGCAACCTAGGTACATGCTCTTGGTCAGAATTGAACCCAGACCCTGCAGTCAGCAGGCTGAGGCATTATGCACTAAGCCAAACAGGCTAGGGTAGGATATGACATTTCTTAGCCCTCCAGTAGTGGACATTTGTTTTTTTTCTCCAGGAGTGTGATGGGAAAACCCTAGATCGCTTTTAGAGATTCTTATTACCCAAGTTACTAAGAATATTACCAGTGCATACAGGGAGCTTAGCTAATGAGCAGTAAGAAAAGGTGTTTCCTCTGTAGTTCACTCTGATCACCAGCTTCACCCCTGCCCCTCCAATCCCAGCTCCACTCCTGCCCAGGCCTGTAACCTCTGGCCGAGGCTGCAGGCCTGGGCAAGGGACCCCCAGACCACTGCGATCACTGACTCTGCCCCTGCCCAGGCCTGCAGTCTCCGCCTGAGGCTGCAGGCCTGGGCAGGGGACCCCAAGCCCCTCCAATCACCGGCTTCACTAAGCCAAGGCCTCTGTGATCACTGGCTCTGATCCTGCCCCCTGCCATTGATGGCTCTGCCCCTGCCCCACTGCAGCCTCTGGCCAAGGCTGCAGGCCTGGGCAGGGGACCTTCAGCCCCCTCTGATTGCCTGTTCTGCCCCTAGGGTCCCCTGTCTCCCTCACTACCTGCCTGGTTAACAGGCCTGACCACTTCAGTGGCGAGGCTAAGGCGGACTGGGTGCTGCCATCTTGTGGCCATGAGGGCAGCCACCTTTGGGATGAAGTGATGCCTAATTTGCATAGTGCTCTTTTATTAGATAGGATATGGCTATGGGCACTGTCATCTTGTGGCCATGGGGGCAGCCATCTTGTGGCTATGGGCATGGCCATCTTTGTGACAGAGCGATGCCTAATTTACACATTACTCTTTTATTAGATAGGATATTAAGTTTATATCAATAATATAATATTAGATTTTGGAATAAAATTTTTTTCTTAAAATTTGACCATTCTTTTTGTCTTCATATTAACTGCTTTGTCTGATATCTGAAAATGTCTTAGTAGTATGAAGGGGCCTCAAATTTTACTTGAAAGTAAATAAAAAAACATATTTAAAATACATGGTACCTTCCTAATGTACATACAGTTAAAATTGAAAAGAATGTTATGTATGAGAACTTTTTGCTACTAAAGCCAAAAGCATTATGGAAATGGAGAGTACTGTGGATGGTCACTAACCATAAGGCATCAGCTTAAGGTTTTTACAAAAAACAGATGAGGAAACAACTTCTACTTAGTGGTGATTAATAGCAAATGAGGTAACCTGAGATAAAATGCCACATGTATCTTGATATTGCTCATATACGCTTTGCTCTAACTTATTCATTGCTTGACTTATATTTTATATACACTGCCATCTCAAAAATGGATTCCTTCTCTCTCTCTCAGGAAAGTTCAACCCTTTCCACACACATGGAGTAGTGAGAAAGGAATGGGATACTCTACCCAGTCAATCATTTATTTATTCTTTCAAAATTTTTTATTGAGCATTCACTGTGTGGATAAGCAGGAAATTTTCAACCCCATTGTTATGGAACTTACAACCAAATGAGGGAAACAGATATTGGACAGACATAACAAAAAGGTCAGATAAATATATCATTGCAAATGAGAAACGCTATGCAAATTCAAGAATACAGTGTTAGGAGGAATTACACAGGGAGAAAACTTACATCAGCGATCAGGAAAAGCAGCTCGGACAAAAGGACATTTTTGATGGACTCCGAAAAAACGTTACTAGTTAGCCAAGTCAAGGAGGGCAAGAGGGAGAGCATTCCTAGCAGAGAAAAAAATGGGACAGAAAGACTGGAGGAAAGAAGAGGCTGGCACATTTGAGGAACTGAAGACTGGTATGGCTGCAGCTTAAACCGTGAGGGGTACAAACCTGTGATACAGAAATGAACACCTGCTTAAACTGCCAGATCATTCAAACAAAGCTAACAATGGAACAGGAAGCTATAGATATGGTGTGCAGATAGCTCTCATATTCTTACTGTCACACAACTGAATTCGAGATTACTACATGTGTATATGATTTTGAATAAAGTGTGTTTTTCAAAGACGGAGGGATTACTGGTAAAGTAAAATTTATAGACATAGACAACAGCATGGTGATTACCAGAGGGGAAAGGAGGTGGAGGGAAGTCAAAGAGGGTATAGGGGGAGTAAACGGTGATGGAAAGAGACTTGACATGGGGTGGTGAACACACAATACAACATACAATTGATGTATTGTAGAATTGTATACCTGAAACCTAAAGCACTTATATCATTTTATTAACCAACTAGAGGCGTGGGGCATGAAATCATGCACTCAGGAGTGGGGTAGGGGGCATCCCTCAGCCTGGTCTGTGCCCTCTCACCTTGGGGGATGACTGACTGATGGCTTAGGCCCACTCCCCGGCTTACCCTCAGCGCTGCCACAGAGGCGGGAGAGGCTTCCACCACTGCGGTTGTACTCGCTGTGAGCCCACCTCAGGGCTTCTGGCTGAGCAGTGCTCCCCCTATGGGAGTGCACTGACCATCAGGGGACATCTCCTGTGTTGAGCATCTGCCCCCTCGTGATCAGCGCTCATCATAGCAACCGGTCGTTCCACCATTAGGTTGATTTGCATATTAGCCTTTTTTATATACTAGGGGCCTGGTGCACAAAAATTTGTGCACTCGGAGGGTGGGGGTCTCTCAGCCCGGCCTGTGCCCTCTTGCAGTCTGGGACACCTCGGGGGGGATATCCACCTGCTTGGCATACCTGGCCAACCTAGGTGAGGGGTTGAGAGCCATTTTCAGGCTGTCCACAGTCCCTTCAGGGTTTGTGCACTGGGGGGTGGGAGGGCTGGTGAGTGCAGGCCTGGACGTTTCCCACCAGAGGGCCCACGATCGCACACGCCTGGTGGGCCCCCACCGCTGAGGGGACACACCTGGAGCAGAGTTGGGTGGCAATCCAGGGGCGGACGCTGGTGCAGGATCCCTCAATGGGGCCCTGCTGCTGAGCAAACACACCTGGGGTGGAGCTGGGCAGCGGACTGGCTTCAGGTTCTCCGCACTGTGCAGCAGACGCTCCCGCACGCCCTGTGGAGGCCCCTGGGGGGCGGATGAAGGTAGCGGACACTGGACTGGTGCTCCCGCACGCCCCTGAGGAGGCCCCCGGGGCAGAGCCAGGCTGCAGACCCGGGACGACTGCTCCTACACACCCCGCAGAGGCCCCTGCGCTCCCGCATGCCCCGGGGAGGCCCCCAGGGGGCAAAGCCAGGCAGCGGACCCAGGACAGCTGCTCCTGGATGCCCCAAGGAGGCTCCTGGGGGGTGGAGCCAGGCAGTGGACCCAGGATGGCTGCTCCTGCAAGCCCTGTGGAGGACCCACTCTCCCACACGCCTGGTAGAGGCCCCTGGGGGGTGGAGCTAGGCAGCAGACCCAGAACAGCTGCTCCTGGATGCCCTGAGGAGGCCCCAGGCCGGACCCCCCCTCCCACTGAGCTGACACACCTGGTACAGCTGTGCCAGCTGTGGAGGCTCCCAGTGCAGAGCCGCCCTGCCAGCCTCCATCTTGGCTGGGTTAATTTGCATACAGCCGCTCTGATTGGCTGGTGGGCGTGGCCGTGAGCAGAGGCTCAGCCAGCCTAGGCAGGCAGTTGCAACAGAATCCTCTGGTTTGCTCTAGCTCCATGGCTGTTGGCCTCCATCTTGGCTGGGTTAATTTGC
>PVJC01024344.1:0-25609 GCA_004026665.1 Murina feae
CTGATGTGGATTATGATGTCAGGATGGCTTGGTGTTATTGATGAAAGGAGTGAGAGAGAAGGCACTACAGGGAAACCACTACTACATCATACCAATAAAAAAACCTCTTCATTATGACTGCCAAGTCCCTATATGAGTTTCTCATTCAGAGATGAGTCCATACATTGATTTTTTCCACTCAGCTTTCTCATTAACTTCACCAATAAAACAAAGCCAAGTTTTAATGGTGATTTCATTGACCCAGTCTTGTTTTGTCACTATTAACTGGCATATCTGGAGGTCCTGAAAAAAAGACTGAGCTAGACATTCTGTATAACTGGCAAGTTAAATAGAAAAGTTATGGTCTCTGACATTCAGAAAAAAAATATGCGTGGAATCACTGGGGTTTACTGAACTGAACTCATGTTCAAAGCTCAGCCCTGCCACCACTTATTGGGCCAAGACTAAGTCTCTGGGCCTCCACTTACTTGTCAAATAAGCAAAATTATACAGATCCAGCATGACCATGAAGATTTAGGGACAGCATCACAGTAACATGTCTTGTTCCATGTCTGGCACACACATTATCGGTTCTCAGGAGATGCTCACTCTCCCACTTCCTTTTTTTTTTCATTTTTTTAAATTTAATTTTTATTTTTCCATCACCACTTATCCCCTCTTTTCCCACTTTCATTTTTTAAAAAGTGTTCAATTTATAGTAATTTAAGAGAGATCATCATAAAAAAACAAATGCATGTAAATATGGAAAGAAATAAAATGGAAACTTGAGGATTACTCGTATGTGTCAGAATCATCCATTTTGGAAACCTGGAAGTTATATCTAGAAGTATTCCATTTTAACTTTATATCTGAAACCCAATTAATCAAATTATTGACTTAAAGTACATGTTCATAATACTTTCTCTAAGAACTGAATGGTGTGTGTGTGTATGTGTTTAATACCAAGAATCAATTATATCCTAAGGGAGTCTGAGATTCAAGTGGGGCAGATAACTTCTGAGCCAATCATTAGGTTATATGTAAATGGACTTACTTTTCTGTATTCTGTTGGACCAAACAGATTTTGTGATGGTGACAAAATAAGTTTATTTTATTCTTCTTTTTCTTTAGTAATTTTAAGGACTCTGCTTGTTCAGTATATGACTGTTGTCATCTTGACAAAGAGAAAGTAGGGAATGTTTGACTTGATATTTGGCTCAAATGTTATTGAGAACATAAACAGACAAAACTCTCAAACCTAATAACTCTGTAATAGCAATTAGTATTGTCCCTGGAGTGCTTGAGTATATGCATATATGTAGTGCATTTATTATTTTTATTAATATCCTTTGACATGTAAGCAATCGGGAAATCAGAACATGAATATTTGGCCAAGATTACAGAGCCAAAAACATCACATCATATTTCCATGTAATCTCCTGCTTTTGCTTTTTCAAAATGGGTAACCTGCTAGGGGACATTCATTTTTAGCTCAACTTATTCTATGACCATTATCTATAAGAGGCTTGATTTCATCAATCATCTATTTATTCACAAGCAATTATAATTGTTTAAAATATAATGCAGTGTTTCCAATTTGATTAGCACCAATAAGATTACAGCATAGAAATAAAGTACATATGTTTGCATTTCTTTCAGTATCAATTGTCTGGTCAAACTCTAAGAAGCAAATATAGCCAAAGCCCTCCAGCCTTCAAACCATTGGCCTTCCCTTCAATTTCCAAACGCACCGAACACCAAACCTGGCCTTTTAATACCATTTTCATGCAAATATTAATCACAAGATAATGTAACATTACCCCATTGTTTGAGATCTTACTATGTCAGCATAGTATTCTAAACTTTACTTCAACTATCTTGAATTTACAGATGGCACTATAAGAGAGAAATTGCAATCTCTCTATAAATGCCAGATGAAGATATTTAAAGGCTCATAGAAATTAATAACCTTACCAAAGGATGATGTGTCAATGGAGAAAAAGGTTTTAAACTCAGATCTCTCGACTTTGAAACACAAGTATTGTCTTTCCTTTACTGCATCCTGTCATATAGCACATATGTCTCCCATTGGTGGTCATCACGCTACATTTTGAAATCTAAATTTTCTTTTTTGTTTTTTTACCTGGCCATCATATGAGTGGCCTGTACATTTTCTGTCCCTTTTATTGCTCTTCAGCAGTTGATACAATTAATAATCCACAAATAACCTACAGAGCATTACTGTTTGTTAGAAGCACACCTAATCACCTCTAAAAAATTGGCCTTATAAATTAAAATCCACACATCTCAATTTAGGTCATATCTATGTGCACCTGTTTTTTTTCCTAAAAACACGTGACTATGGTCTGTCTCTTTTTTGTTCCTAAAGAAAAATTTAAAACTTGCAACTGTTCAAAATTTAAGAATATTTTTTAGAATATTTATCATGTCTGACAAAATCTTACAGTTGAACCTAAGGTTTATTTGATTTCATTATCATTTCAGGTTATCAGACAATTCCACAGAGAAGGGAAAAACATTCGAAACAAAAACCACAAGCAGTTTTTAATACTGATTCTGAGCTAAAACTGAGTAAGGGATACTTTTGCTTTGTAGTGTAGTTGAATCTCTATCCAAATAGAAACTTAATAGTGCTTATTTCATGCTCACAGAGTCAGATTTTTGGTCCAATTTGTTTGTAATGAGTTAGAGTATTTGATATGCTAATCACTGTTAGTTAATTAAAAGTAGAGTTTCCATTTAGTTACAAAATGCATTAAAGTGCAGAGCATATCATATGCAAGATGACCTGATTCACATATTTGAACTCCTAAAATGAAGAGGAAACAGGAGGAAATGTATCTCATATGTTGCCAAGAGTGCCGCTAAGTTCCTTCTGGAAATAGATTTGGTCTGATGATCAGAAGGCCTGGGTTCTATTCTGGGTTCTATTGCTCTTTTGTTCTGATGCTTGAGTTTGTCTCTTAAATCCTCAAAGACTCAAATTTTAAGAGCAAAGGATGAAGTAGGATTAAAGCATTGCCCCAGCCCACTCTCTTGGGATTTTATGACCAAGATTCAAAAGAAATTCAGGGGTTTGACTGTCAGTTCAGCCACTTTCTAGCTCTGTAAATCTTGGGTAAAATATGCAATCTCTCTGATCTTAATGAAATAGTTAGGATGATACAAAGAAAAGAGTGATACTCACATGCCATTGGTGCTCAATTATAGGTTACAATAATGATGAAGAGAAAAAGATGACGATAGTATGATGATGGTCAGGAATCATAGGAAGTGGAGCAACAGGATGAGCTGGAAAAGAAAAAGAGGATATACAAAATATTACGTATTTTACTGATATTATAAAATTACTTAAGACTCCTGAAAATATAAATACTTTTTTTAAGTAAAGAAAAAGCCCAGTTGGCACGGGTCATGGTTTAGCATTGATCTATGAACCAGGAGGTCATGGTTTAATTCCTGGTCAAGGCACATGCCAGGATTGTGGGCTAGAACCCCAGTGTGGAGCATGCAGGAGGCAGTCAATCAATTATTCTCTGTCATCACTGATGTTTTTATCTCTCTCTCCCTCTCCCTTCTTGTCTGAAATCAATAAAAATATCTAATATAATAAAAGAGTAATATGCAAATTGACCATTACCCGAGACACCTAAGCCATGCCCACCAGCCAATCAGATGGACTGTATGCAAATTAACCCAGCCAAGATGGAGGCCAGCAGCCATGGAGCTAGAGCAAACCAGAGGCTTCCATTGCAACTGCCTGCCTAGGCTGGCTGAGCCTCTGCTCTCAGCCACGCCCACCAGCCAAGCCATGCCTCCCAGCCAATCAGAGCGGCTGTATGCAAATTAACCCAGCCAAGATGGAGGCCAGCAGCCATGGAACTAGAGCAAAGCAGAGGCTTCCATGCAACTGCCTGCCTAGGCTGGCTGAGCCTCTGCTCACGGCCAGGCCCACCAGCCAATCAGAGCGGCTATATGCAAATTAGCCCAGCCAAGATGGAGGCCAGCAGCTATGGAGCTAGAGCAAACCAAAGGCTTCTGTTGCAACTGCCTGCCTAGGCTGGCTGAGCCTCTGCTCATGGCCACGCCCACCAGCCAATCAGAGCAGCTGTATGCAAATTAACCTAGCCAAGATGGAGGCTGGCAGGGTGGCTCTGCACTGGGAGCCTCTGCGGCCAGCATAGCTGTGCCATGTGTGTCAGCTCAGTGGGGGGGGGGGGGTCCGGCCTGGGGCCTCGGAGCATCCAAGAGCGCCCGTCCGGGGTCCACTGCCTGGCTCCGCCCCCCAGGGGCCTCCTTGGGGCGTCTAGGAGCGCTCTTCTGGGGTCTGATGCCTGGCTCCGCCCCATGGGGGGCTCTGTGGGGAGTCCAGGAGCGCTTGTCCTGGGTCCACTGCCTGGCTCTGCCCCTTGGGGGCCTCCCCGGGCATGCGGGAGTGCGGAGGCCTCTGCGGGGTATGCAGGAGCACCTGTCCTGGGTCTGCTGCCTGGCTTTGCCCCCTGGAGGCTTCCTTGGGGCATCCAGGAGTGCCCGTCTTGGGTCAGCTGCCTGGCTCCACCCCAGGGGCCTCCGTGGGGTGTCCAGGAATGCCTGTCCTGGGTCTGCTGTCTGGCTCTGCCCCAGGGGCCTCCGTGGGGTGTCCAGGAATGCCTGTCCAGGGTTCACTGCCTGGCTCTGCCCTGGGGGCCTCCACAGGGCATGCAGGAGCATCTGCTGCACAGTGCAGAGAATCTGAAGACAGTCTGCTGCCCGGCTCCACCCCGGGTGTGTTTGCTCAGCAGCAGGGCTCCACTGAGAGATCCTGCACCAGTGTCCACCCCTGGCTGGCCAACCAGCTCTGCGCCAGGTGTGTCCCCTCAGCGGTGGGGGCCCACCAGGCGTGTGCGATCATGGGCCCTCCGGAGGGAAACGTCCAGGCCTGCACTCACCAGCCCTCCCACCCCCCAGTGCACGAACCCTGAAGGGGCTGTGGGCAGCCTGAAAATGGCCCTCAGCCCCTCACCCAGGCTGGCCAGGCATGCCAGCAGGTGGATATCCCCCCTGAGGTGTCCCAGACTTTAAGAGGGCACAGGCTGGGCTGAGGGCCCCCCACCCCCGAGTGCACAAATTTTTGTGCACCGGGCCCCTAGTGTTAGAATAAAAGAAAAGAATTAAAATCCATAAATATAGGTAACACAGTCTAGTGCAGCTTTTCCCAAAACATTATACACAGAGGTTTTTGGAAAAGATCAGTTAAACAAAATGTTCTACAAGTAAGGCCTCCCAGAATTTTCAGTATGCTAGTGCATACAGCAATTCCTCATGATTATTTTCTAGAAATTTATTTTCAATCTTTTTGGAAGGGTGTATGGAGGAAGAGATTTGGAGGTTAAACAGGCTTATAGCTCCATGGAATGAACTTCAGCAAACATTACAATGATGAAAATAAGTGAAGGCCTGGGTCCTAGAAACCTGATCAGAACCTCACTCCTCACTCAACTCTGTCACTTAGCCAAACTAACCCGTCCTTGAAAGATTGTTTTGAGGACTAGGCTCAATATAGGTTATGATACAGGCATGTGACAGAGACTCAGTAAGTTAATGGCAATGACAGATTGCAGGTGCACAGACAAAATATCACCTTCCTCTTGTTGAAGCACAAAGTAGATGAAATTGTGCCATCTTTGCCCATTCTCCACTTGATATCCATTTCTTATGAAATATCGAAGCCTGGTTCCATATGTGGAATGCTGTGGAATCAACTTATTGTTGATTGCTTCCTTCTCCAAACAGAATTAGAGGAAAATGGGACAGGCAGCTAAGATGCCCCAAAAGAAGAAATAGGAACCAAGACTGAAGGGGTGTGCAGAATACACATTTTGAGGATAGATGTGGATTAGAAGTTAACTAATTCTTTCTGGAGGATGAATAGCATTTACAGTAAAGATTCTGCCCACTCTAGATGGACATGTCATGAAACAAACCAATGCGAATAGGCCTCTTCCTGCAGGGGGCATGATTCAAACCACAACCATTTTCACGGATAACCTATTTATAAATCATGGGATACAATGGCCATCACGGCAACAGCTCAGTGACATTCTTCCACAAGCTCAGCTGCATCCAGGCAACCAAAACATCTTAACTCAGATGGAAAGAAAGGCAGGCTGGGGGTCCAGGAGTCGGGGAGCAAGACCCCACTGTCTGTTCTTTTTTCCTGTGAGAGAAGGTGGCGGGTTGATTGTGAAAGGAGCCTCGGGTAAGTCTGGTTCCTCCAGTTTGCTTTATTTGCATATCAGACTCAGTGGACATCAGTCAGATATTTCTTAACTCTTTCCTAATTCTAGCAACTGATAAATGGGGAATGCTGAGCTCCATTATATCCACATTCACTTTTGATCCATAACTTGCTGTGAGAGACTCAACAGCTCAGCAGGAACTGGAGAGAGGGGAACATCTGGCAGAAATACAAGCATCCTTTCCTCAGCTGTTTGCATGTGTACTTGCAAATCAACAGTGGCTGTGCCGTTACTAAGAAGAGGTTCTAAGAAGGAACCTTATGGCAACTATTAGGTGCTAAGTTAGAAAAGTATGACCTTTCACCCAGAAGAAAAACAAGCATGTTAACTCCATTGGGATTACTCGATTTACAAGCAATCCATCCTTGTAAACTTCTGATAACTGAGCTGTGGTGACTCAGCTGAGGCTTAAAACGTTTAAATAAAAATACAGTTATCAAAGCCTTTTTTTTCTTTCTTAAAAGCAATGCAGCACAAATACATTTGTATACATTTTATTAAGTGGCCTGCTTTCATGAAAACACCAAATATCATGGACTGCTAAGTATAAATTTCAAAATATTTATGTCTCTGTGTGTACATATGCACATATGTTAAATGCGATTCATCTTCACCATCTGCCAATAGAGAATACTCATCCTCACGCAGCTAAATAGGGTGAGAGTGAAAGTATGAAGGGCACAGTGCTACATGCAGGGAAACTTTGTAATGTCAGTACTATTGCTATGAACGGTGCTGCCTATTGAGCTCTTACCCTCTCCCACTTTTACAACTTTATTGATAAATAATTGAAAACTGTAATTGTGTAAATTTAAAGCGTAGAAGGTGATGATTTGATATACATAATCACTGTGGAATGATTGCTAAAATCAAAATAATTAACACCTTCATCACCTGCCATAGTTAACTTACTTTTCTGTTAGGTGAGAATGTTTAGGGCCCACAAGTAAATGTAAATGCCAAGTGTGCTTTCACCAGTAATAGCTGGATTTATGATTCTTGGTAGGAAGTTGGTCCTCAGGCTGTCAACAGCTGCCTTCCCTCAGTACAGGGAGAACTTCAAGTGCCTGGGGGCACCCTTCAACCAATAAGCAGTAAATACAGCCAATTACCTTGCTACCTGGGGTAATTTCAGTTTTTCCAGAGAGCCAGTCTACCTGCACACCTAAATGCAATCCCTGCTTAGAGCTCACCTGTAGGCCTAAGCCAGTGTTTCCTCCCTGGGATTTTGTTTGATACCACACTCTTGTTTGGACTCTTCCTTCCCACTCCCTACACTCCAACTATGTTTTCCTGAAAATTCTTCCCGATTAAATTACATTTCCACGAATCCTCAGAAACCCTCTCTAGTACACTAGAAAAGAGATGCAAGTAGTTAGGACCTGAATCGGGATTGGACTCAAAAGAGGCTCCTGAGAATGTATCATATTTCATGTGTAAGAATGATCGATTAGCCAGAAATACAGTCCAGGCAAAAGTATCCCACAGGAGATGACTAGATGGCTAAAGACCATGAGCTCCATAGAAATAACTACATTGATTAAAATATGAATAATTCACAATTACAATAACATCCAGAATTGATTGAGGCTTTGTGTTAGGTGCTGTACTGAGACCTTTAATGCATTTCCCCCCATCATTCAGGGCATACAGCATTGAGGGAAGGAGAAGCTATTATTTTTCCTATTTTACAGAGGTACAAATGGAGGCTTAAGAATGTGTTGTAATTTACCTAAGATCACATGGTTGTGGACTTGGATTTGTGTCTATATTTATCTGACTCAAGATTATAAACTTAAACACTATCTTGTAAGATTTGCTTAACAGTCTAAAGTTATTCCTGAAGAGGAAAAAAAAAATCAAGGTAAGATTAGGGACCATGGATGATATGATCAAGCTGACGTGACAACTAGCTGCAGAAAATGCCACACTTCAATGCACATCTGTGTTCCTTGAATGTCTTCAAGGACATGGGCACAGCAGGCAGGATGAATGTCCAATGTTGTAGAAGATGGCTTTTGTTTTTCCCCTTCTCTCAAAAATTCTAACCTTCCCACCTCCCACCCCCACTCACACATATACCCCCTCCCCACTGCTCTCCCTTCCAAACCTCAGCAATGTTAAGTGGCATCCTCAAGGTCACATCTCCAATAAAGACAAGTTTGGCATCTAACCTGTATCTTCTGAATCCCAGCCCAGGAGAGTTTCTTTCCAACAATCTCATGCTAATTCACTGTCTCATAACCAGATCCTGGGAAAAGTCAAAACAGGTTGAGTATTTAGACCGCTCTCCAAACATAAGTTTCCTGTGGAGAGGCCAAAACTAATCCTCCATAAACCTCAGCTTTCTGAAGGAATGCTGAGATTCAGCTGCTTTTATCGTCTGCCTGCCAACCCGCTGTCCTTTGGATTCAGCCTTTTTTTTTGAAATGCTAATGTACAGTGCTTCAAGTAAATCTTAACCAAAAAATTATTAATAAGTACTTTTCCAGCTCAAGGGCTATAGGCCCCATAGAAGAGCATACAGTTGTTTATTCCACATATTTAAACGTGTCTAAGTGGACTAATCACTTTTCCAGAGTTGTGCCAGGTTTGTGACTCAATGCATAAGCTGGGGATTGGGCATCTAAAGGAAAGAGGTTGTAGACCCACAGACACTTATCTTCAGCGCATCTGCAGACAGGCAGGCACTAGCATCAATCATTTACTGGAACTAAGGTCATAAGTAGAGTTTTTGTCCTCCTGGATGGATCTCTGGCCATACCAAAGGGATGAAAAGTAACTGGTGCACAATATGGAAATCCAAGGCATTGGTTTTTCCTCCACTTGTGTGGAGTCATTGACACAACTCTGGTTTCCACTCTGCCATCTCATTGCCCTGACATGATTGGCCAGTTAACATAGTTCCCACAATAATTTGCTGAAGGTTACCCCTTGATTACAACCAATTCTCTTTCACCAGTGTGCTGACCATTTGTCTTTTTTTTATTCTCAGAGCTGCTTCTTCCTCTTCACTTGTTCTCCATTGATCTCTGCAAACCACATTCACTAAGCCAACTTCTGATTCTATTTAGGCAAGGGGATGTCCTGGCAGAAAATGGGAGGATCAGAGAGAGGAAGAGACCAGCCCGTTTTTATCCTCTCTATGCTTCGGGAGGCATTGCTAAGGGTGGGGATTTATTTTCCATTAGTGCATATCCTCTCAAGCAGGGAATCTACACCACTGAGATTGCAAGCTCCCATTCAGTGGAACCATATCTTTGGCACTAGCACTGAACATTTGTCTCTTTTGTTCCTGGGGATAGTAGCAACTTCTAGTTATTGCTACCATCCCAGTTCACTCATTATCCTACTTGAGGCCTGTCAGTTTTTCTAACGTCTTTGTATCTAGCACCCCAATCAAATTCCTCTATTGAACAACCTGCTGTGGGTTCATTTCCCGATGGGCAAAACTGGTTTTAGCTACTTCCCTTCTTAATGTAACTGTAGTCATTCTTAACCTCAGCATCTCCATCAAATGAACATAGCAGGGTGTCCACACCCTCAAATGCACCCTATTCTTAGCTTCAGAATATTTGTGATTCACTTCCTTCTACACACAAGCACAGGTATCTTCCCTCCCTCCTACAAATAAGTTGGACTTGATGAAGAATTTCTAAAACTTATCAACAATGCCTCATTGGCCAGATATGAATCTTTAAGAACACAGAGTTGAAGACTGAGCAGACAAGAGAAATGGCACTAAGGACCAGCCCTAAGAGTCCAAACACGCATTCATGAGGGCCCCTCAGGCAAGAACCCAGACTCTGCCCTTCATTTACACATAGTTCCTGTGAATGCAGATACCTGAGTTCACAGGAAGAATAGTGGGAATACTGACAGCCACTGGTATGGAGTGATGATACTGATATTTTAATAGTCAAATACTGATTTACTTATTTTATATATTCTTATTGCAGTTGACAGATATTACATTAGAAGAAAACACAACTGCCCACATATGTGAATCGTAGGCCAGTACCAGGAGGGACAAAGGAAACTAGTATATATGTAATCACTTTCAGGATCAAATGTGCATCATTTCAATACTGGGGTACTAACAAAACTATTGGTATGTACTATTCTCACCCTTTTACAGTTAATAAAACAAGGTCCTTACAGCTAAATGGTTATGTTGGTGTCACATGTCTATGATGAGGCAAAGTGTAGAGGTGTAAAGAATGGGATGCCTCACTCAAAATCCATGGCCTTGCCTATGCTCTAGCTGGGAAATGTTTGTCTATCATTGCACACCCCAGATTCTTTCTTTTCAAAGACACAATTGATTTTTTTAAGTATTCACATTTTAAGAAAATGGTTCAGCATGTAATATATTATAGAAAAACTTTCACTTTCCACAAAGAAAAACGAAGTTTTGCTCAGAGAGTATTGCTCAGTGGTTGAGAGTCCACCTATGAACGGGAGATCACGCTTGGATTCCTGGTCAGGCCACATACCTGGGTTGCAGGCTCAATCCCCAGTGTAGGACTTGCAGGAGACAGCCAATCAATGATTCTCTCTAATCATTGATGTTTCTATCTTTCTTTCCCTCTCCCTTCCTCTCTGAAATCAATAAAATACATTTTTTAATAAATGAAAAGTTTTGAGAACTGACTGTTGGGAGTTTTACGTAGGGCAGAAGAGGGAGATGTGAGCAGCTCAGAGGCAGGAAGTGCTACAGAACCTGACTGCAGTCTCCATTGCAATCCCATCTCTGGTAGTTCTTGGTAACCACTTATAAGCCAGAGATTAAGCCCTGGTTTTCCTCTCTCGCCCTCTCCAGAGAAATACCCACATTGTCTAGGATAGCCAGACACAGAGCAGCTTCAGACATACAAATCACTTCCTCGGCTGGTAAGTGAAATGTATTCAGACCAACAAACTAAACCAAAGTCACAGAAAGTATTATTTGATGCTCTTAACAAGAAACCTTTATGCAACTGTTCTCATCAGTCAGAATAATATGGTGCTATTTTTACTTCATTTTGGCTCTCCACAGACAACTATAAAAGCTTAGGATCAGTGCCTATTGTTAATAGTTGGTCTCTCAGGCTGTGTCAGGACTCACCACTGTGTCCATGAGACCTCAGAAAGGCACTGACATGGCTGTTCCAAACAACTCTACATTCATTTCTTCCACTGTTGAGATAACATTGAGAGCACCACAGATTAATGCCTGCTTTCCTCCTCCTCTTTATCCTCCAATGCCAAGTAATAAAAGAGTAATATGCAAAGTAACCATCACTCCGAGACACTTAAGCCACGCTCACCAGCCAAGCCATGCCCCCAGCCAATCAGAGTGGCTATATGCAAATTAACCCAGCCAAGATGGAGGCCATCAGCCAAGCCATGACCCCAGCCAATCAGAGTGGCTGTATGCAAATTAACCCAGCCAAGATGGAGGCCAGCAGCTATGGAGCTAGAGCAAACAGGAGGCTTCCGTTGCAACTGCCTGCCCTAGCCAGCTGGGTCCTTGCTCATGGCAACAATGTTTGAATTATAGAAGCCACAGAGCTGAGGCAAACAGGAGGCTTCGTTACCTGCCTAGGCCTCCGCTCAAAGTAACAAAATTTCAATTATAAAAGATGCATAAACCCCAGAAACCTGATTCCAGTCAGCCTCACGGGGACCTTGAGTCAATGGGAGTTGTGGGTAGCCTGAAAACGGCCTTCAGCCCCTCACCCAAGCAGGCCAGGCACACCAGCAGGTGGACATCCCCCAAGGGGCCCCAGACTGTGAGACGGCACAGACCGGGCTGAGGGACCTCTGAGTGCACAAATTTTTGTGCACCGGGCCCCTAGTATATATATAATTTCAGAGAGGAAGGGAGAGGGAGAGCTAGAAACATCAGTGATGACAGATAATCATTGATTGGCTGCCTCCTACACACCCCTTACTGGAGATGGAGCCCACAACCTGGACATGTGCCCAATCAGGAATCAGACCATGACCTCCTGGTTCATAGGTTGACATGCAACCACTTAGCAACACCAGCTGGGCTTAATTCAACATTTGTTGAATATTTATTCCATTCTAATTGTGGTGGTAGTTACCATGTGGATAATAGGAACAAGTTATAGACACATCTTTCAGAAGTTTTAAAAAAGAGAGGGAGAATACATTTAAGCCAAAATTCTGAAAATCATCTGACTCCTGATTCCACACTGATCAATTACTAAGATGTTCCATTTCTACATAACGTCATTTTAATCTACTCATTTATTCTTATGCCTTCTGGTCCACATTCTAACCCAGCGGTTCTCAACCTGTGACTCGAGATCCCTTTGGCAGTCAAACAACCCTTTCATAGGGGTCGCCTAAGACCATCCTGCATATCAGATATTTACATTATGTTTCATAACAGTAGCAACATTACAGTTATGAAATAGCAATGAAAATAATTTTATGGTTGGGTCACAACATGAGGAACTATATTTAAAGGGCCAGCAAGTTGAGAACCACTGTAACCAGTCCTCACCTGGACTACTGCCATCCTTCTTACGATCTTTTATTATTTAGCTTTGTTAAATTTTTCAAGTGAATTATACAATTTATAATGAAAGTACACCATTAGACTTTATACAGCTCAATGAATTACCACAATGAAAAAGTACATGGCAGCACTTATGCCCCAATTAGGAAATGGAAAATCACCAGCACTCAGAAGCTACCTCTACAACTACTTCCCTTCTCCTCCTCGAAGACAGTCGGTATCCTGAGTTCAAATGCTATAGATCTGGATTCAAAGTTTATGTAAATGGAATCATACAGTATGTGTTCTTTTATTTCTGGCTTCTCTTACAAAATACTTTATTGGTCTAATTCTTCAACATTGTATGTAGCAGTAATTTGTTTATTCTCATTGCTGCAAAATATTTCATTATATGATTATACTGTAATTAATTATCCACTCTACCCTTGATGAGCATTTGGAGATAGTACAAATAATGTTGCTATTAATTTCTTGCACATCTCTTTTGCATACAGGCATGCATTTCTTCTGGGTAATATATCCGGGAGTGGGATTAGTGAATGATCTGGTGACATGCACCTCCAGCAGGAGTGTCAGGGGCAATCAGGGGCTGGTATTTACACTCCCATTAGCAGGTTAGGAGCTATTTTAATACCCATTTTTTTGTTTGTTTTTGTTTTTTTAATATATTTTATTGATTTTTTACAGAGAGGAAGGGAGAGGGATAGAGAGTTAGAAACATCGACCGGAATCGAACCTGGGCCCCTTGAGTCGACAGGCCGACGCTCCATCCACTGAGCCAAACTGTTTCTGGCTTAACACCCATTTTGCTCCACAAGACAATATCTTTTATTTACTTGATGAAATGCAAATGTGATCATGTGACCCCACTCCCTTTAATTTATTTTAATTGCTGCTTTTTGCCTTTAGGACAACGTTCAAAATTCACTGGTAGTTAAAAGGCCACAGAATCTGGTCTCAACTACATCCACAGACTAATCTTACATGTACCTCTCTGGTTTTGGTGTCTCCACTCTCACCACACTATGCCTCTTCCAGTTTTACATGCTTACTGTAGTCTAGCCCAACTCTCAGCTCAAACTCATCTCTGCCAGGAGGTTTATGCAGACCTACCTGTCTCATATTGTTTCCTGGCTCCTCCTCCTCTCCTGACATTCCCTGTCACATACTCCTAACCAGCATAAACTTCCCTCATGGTACAACTTAGTGGTCAGATGATATCAGTTCCTCATTTATTTACCTGTCTACTCTCTCTCTTCCTCACTAGCATTTAAGCACCAACAGAAGTGAGAACTTCCCCACTTGTTCATTCCTAAGTTTCCAGTATTTAACAGTACTCAGCATCACCTTGGTGCTCAGTGCATGTTTGCAGAGTGAGTGGACACATGAATGAAGGTACCTTGGCATATCTGCACATTTCCCCCCTCCCCTCAAACTGGTTCCCTCTTCTTTCTTTAACTGGAAACTTGCACTCATTGATAAGATCCCAGCTCAAATACCATTTCCATAGGGACACTGTCTTTGACTCGACAAGCTAAGTTAGTAATATATTACATGGATATTACGATAGCCACTCCTGAGCTTCCACTTTATAACACTTGGTATGCTCTTGAAAGATGAATTAATATTTGTAACTTCCTTGGCCATGATCTTTATTCATTTCTATCTTGTAAATTCTTAAATGGGCCTGGATATCTGCTTTTTTTCACCACCATTATCTCTTATGCCCAGCACAGTACTGCACATGTATATTGAGCTTCCTAATTCGCAAAGGCAAATACTCAAATTCAAAATATCCAGTCCAAAAAATTGTCCAGCTTGTCTAGTTTGATGCATACATAAAGTAGGGGCAGACTGGAGACATACTCATAAAGGTAATAGCATATACTCTCCACTTTACATACAAGACAGGCATGGATATGCACAGACGCTGCAGGAGAGAGCG
This sequence comes from Murina feae, assembly GCA_004026665.1. Classification (NCBI taxonomy): domain Eukaryota; kingdom Metazoa; phylum Chordata; class Mammalia; order Chiroptera; family Vespertilionidae; genus Murina; species Murina feae. The sequence continues at coordinate 14,756 of PVJC01024344.1, forward strand.
CAACTGGGTAAAGCAGCATGCAGAGAAAAGTAGACCGTGTCTATGGGCAATTGTGAGTAGGCAAGTCTAAGCACTTAGTGCTCTGTTATTCTGCTTTGTTTAGTTCTTATAATTAAATGTATTTTCCTTAACGACCATCCTTTATCACCATCTTCTCCAGCAGCACCAATTAACAGTATTAAATAATTTTCAAAAAAATTATAAGACACTCTCTGTGCTCCCAGAGCACTAACTTATAAATATCAGGGCATGTTCAAGAATAGGCAACTGGAATAGTGGGAAATGGCTGAGGCAAAACACAAACAATGAAGGGATACTTGGAGACAGCACATACACACACACAGGCACATTTATTTTCATACCTCAAGCTACTTTGTAAGAGAGTAAACCATGATATTAGCTATTATTTGTTTTGCATTTATATGTCATTAGTTGTCCTATAACTGTCTGTCTATCCATCTATCTATCATCTATCTATCTACCTACCTACCTACCTACCTATCTATATTTGGGGGTAGTGAACATGGCCTAAGTCTATACCTTGTCAATTATGTCTTAATCTGGAAGATTCATATCTTTTGCTGATATTAATTTCATCTTCATCATCACTACATTTTATTGAGATTCTAGAATAGTCAGCCCTAAAGTAGACCATTAGCACTCAGAGACAGGAAGCAAGTACTGGGGAGACTCATGAGATGATTCTACCACATAATTAGGGTGATAATGATAAGAGGAGGAGGTAGAGGAGGGGGAGCTTCATGACAGATCTGCAAAGGAAAGAGAGCAAGTGATTATGGCAGAGGGAAACAGAGGCTCTCCTTCAAGAAACCCCTTCCATACTGACATTCCTCCTCAAACAAGCTGGGTCAATCAGACTTTCCTTCTGGGAAATTTGAAATTATGACTGAGGACCCTTCACCGAGCTTGCCTTTACTTGCCTAATAGAGGCGATTTAACATAGCAAAAACATTATGTACCCATGAAGCAAAATAGAAAAGCAATTTGTATAAAAGAAAACATGGTAGAAACTTAGAGATAAGCAGAAGAGACAAGAAAGATTTAGGGTTACCTGGATTCTTAATGGCTTTTTCAGTTCTCTCCTGGAGAGTCTCTGCTACCCTTGTGTTCCTGGAGAAACCCCTATAGTTATCTAAAATAGTAAATTCCATATGGCTTCTCCATAAATTATGACATTTTTATTAGGACGCTGTACCTCAATTCTATCTTTGAAAGTTCTCTGTGATCGGCATGGATAATGGTAGAAAAGCTGTCAAAATTCTTAGTTAAATAAATGTACCAGGGAGAGAGAGAGAGAAAGAAGAAGAAGAAGAAGAAGAAGAAGAAGAAGAAGAAGAAGAAGAAGAAGAAGAAGAAGAAGGAGGAGGAGGAGGAGGAGGAGGAGGAGAGGAGAAGAAAAGGAGGTCTAAAAGAAGGAAGGGAAGGGAAGGGAAGGGAGGGGAGGGAAGAGGAGGGGAGGGGAGGGGAGGGAAAGGAAGGAAAAAGGAAAGGGAAGGAAAAGGAAAGGAAAGGAAAGGAAAAAGGAAAGGAAAGGAAAGGAAGAAAGGAAAAAGGAAGGGAGGGCGGGAGGGAAATTTTGGAGAATGCTACCAACTAGGCTAAGTCTATGGAATAAGGAAGAGAATTTAAGAACTGAGTACAATCTTGGCTCCCAAATGTCAGTTCAGATGATCCAAATTTGAGTCCCTGGATCCTACCTACGAGGTTACAACTTAATCTTAGTGCTCTAGGGATTTACAAAGGGGATATGAGTGTGATGAAAGCATCTAATATTTTCCTGCCTTTGCCAGCACTGTCTCAGGGACCACACCAATGGGAGCCAGTAGGGAGAGCTGGAGTAAAGCCCAAAGCAAAGACCTATGGAAGCTAGAGAAAGGCACACCAAGGCAGACCCACATTTCTGGCTGGGTTAAGGCATTCTCTATTCCAAAGTTAGAGTCAGGCCTTTACCAATTTAACAAGGTTCTCTCTTTCGTTCTCTCTCTCTCTCTCTCTCTCTCTCTCTCTCTCTCTCTCTCTCTCTCTCTCTCTTCATCTCTCTCTCCCCCTCCCCCCATTCACTAAAGCAAAGATCAAAAACCAAAGAAACATCAAACAAGTCCACAGCAAACAACGCAAATAAATTAGCTCTGCTTTTTTGAGAATGGCATCTTTTGTTATCTGTCAGAAAAAAAAACAAAAAAACTGCTCAAGACGATGCACAAATTGGCCTGTGGAAGCTCAGCACCCTCCCTGGAGCTCACCTTTACTTCTGAATGCTTAGTCTAGCATTGGTGACACGCTGTGTCTTAAGAGGAAAACTAGGTTTCCTTCTCTGCTGAAAATGAGAAAGAGGAACTATTGATATTATAAACTCCTTTCAAGAGGGGACTAAAAACATGTAATCCTTTTTCTTCATGTCTAGCAGAAGCCACAAAAGACCATTTTATGGAATTCACACAAAGTGTGTTTCAGAACTCAATGGTATTTTATAGAATTAATGTCCACTATGTGGAAATAACTGTACCTCCTATTATAAAAAGCCAGATATCTATACACAATTTAGCAAAGCAACTCTTTTCTTTTTGTCCTTCTCTTAGATATATTTAAAAATATGTATTTTAACTAATAGCAGGTCTACTTCTAACCTAATTGACAGAAAACTGGGTATCTGTGTTTAGGTGTATTTTGCACAAAATTGGTGCTCTCTCTCTCTGTGTGTCTCATGCTATCTGAAGTCTGAGAAAGAATAAAATCTAGTAAATTTGTGCCTAATCAAAGTATAGATTCTACTGGGATGGGTTCAACTTTGAGCTATGTAAAAGATGGCTAAAAACATTGACTCAGAAAACTGACATGTTCAAATCCACTAATATTCTGCCTTTTCCACTAACCAGGTATGAAATGTTGGTCAAGATACTAACTGCACTGTATTCCACTTTTCTGATATATTTTATGTGTGAATATATGCAACTACTTAGAATACATTCTCCTCCTGTTTAATTTTATAAATGGGGGTGTATCTGTAGAAGATCAACTAAAGGACTTGTATACATTCATATTAGCATAACCAATGGACATGGAGACTGGGGCAGTGGGAGCTTGTCCTGGGGGGGAGTGGTGGGAATGGCTGGGGAGGGGTCTAAGGGGGAAAATGAGACATGTAATTCTTTAAACAATACTTTATATTGTAAAAGTTATTATAGGCTAAAGGAAAAAAGAAAACTACACATATCTTTTGGTTTTTCTTCCACCTTTCACAAGTTAAAAAGAAAATGTTACCCTGGCTGATGTGGTTCAGCGGATAGAGCATTGGCCAATGCAACAAAAGGTTGTGGGTTCTATTCTCGGTCAAGGGCACATACCTGGGTTGCAGGTTTGATCCCTGGCCTCAGGCAGATCCCCGGCAGGAAGCAATCTGGCAGGATGTGTCTCCTCATATGAATGTTTCTCTCTTTCTCCCCCTCCCTTCCTCCACACTCTCTAAAAATCAATGCAAAAAATATCCTCTGGTGAGGATACACACACACACACACACACACGCACACACACCTCTAATTCTGTGCAACAAATTTCACAGAAGACATAATCCATGCAGTGAGACCACTGAACTAGATACTAAAGTTATGAAGTTAAAATTTTAAACAAATCCAGCCTCTGTGGGAAAGAAAAGTCATGTGGGCCTTCAGTGCAACAGGCATTCAGAGGAGCATGGGCAAGGACCACTTTCAATACCTTGCCAGAGCCCTGGCTAAGACAATGAGCTCTGAATCAGCATTTCCCAAAATGAGGCATCCACACTATTGCTGATGCCTGGGATGAATGACAAGGTGTAGAAGAGGTTAAAAATAACACCATCACCTAAGGAGTTTCAAGTTTCAGAGTATTACCTTTCAGTGCTATTTCTGTCTTCCAGGTTACACAAAGTAGAAGGTTTCAGTTTGGTGGTGGTTGTTGATACCTCGCTAAAACATTGCTAATCCCTTCAGCAGACAGAGCAGACCTCCAGACAATAGTTTCCAACTAGAATAAATATCCCCCACCACTTTCTATGCTTGTAATTCCTGTAAGATTATCTTCTTTCTGTCCTGAGCTAGTTTTCCATTCACGATTAGCCCCTAGGGTTTCTTTTTAAATAAAAATATTTAAGTTTGTGACTTTGATGAATGTATTAGGTAAATCATAGTTTACATGCTATACTGGTACAGAGAAATATTAAAAATGTGATAGTAGAGAAAATCAGGTGTTCGTTGGACAGCAGAGATTAAAGAGCAGATGATCCCTAACTGGTTTGGCTTGGTGGATAGAGCATTGGCCTGCAGACTGAAGAGTCCCAGGTTTGATTCCGGTCAAGGGCATGTACCTTGGTTGCAGGCACATCCCCAGTAGGGGGTGTACAGGAGGCAGCTGATCGATGTTTCTCTCCCATTGATGTTTCTAACTCTCTATCCCTCTCCCTTCCTCTCTGTAAAAATCAATAAAATATATTTTAAAAATAAAAAATAAAGAGCAGGTGAGAGTAGAATGAGCAAGAGTTGCATTGTAAGGACATACCTAGCAAGGGGTTGGTATACAGAAATCTCAATAACCTTCCCTCAGTCATCAAATAATGAATGATCTCCTCAAAGGAACACCTAGGTAATTTTCAATCGTGCATTTCTAGTATTAGATGCAACGTAGGGCATGCAGCAGATTCTCAATGAATGTTCTGGAGATGAATCAGTGAATGAATGGATAGAAGGATGAATCCAGAAAGACAATCTCCCATTCATACAGCCAGACATCCTCACATGTGTACTTCCTTAATCTTTCCCCTGGAGTTACTATGACTACAAAAATGTGAGCTGCCAACTTTCTGCCTGAGACTCTAAACAAGATTCCAGGTGAGAAATTGTCCTTGGCGGAGACCCAGCAGAGCCAGCAGCAGCTCACAGGAGGAAAGCGGCCCAGCATTAAGTGAAAATCAGATTCATCCTAGCTGAACTAATCTGTGACTAGAACAACAACAAAAAATCATTGCAAGTCACCACGGCTGGGCAGGGATAGGAAGCACTGAGATGTGATGGTTGAATGGCTGAGAGTTGCACAGAGGCATGTCCAGAACAATAATACTTATTAATGGAGCATTGCCTCTGTAATGCCACAGAACAAAACTCCCTTTTGAGTCAGGGGCAGAACACTAGACCTAGCCAAAGGATATCTTAAGAGAGAGGAATCCTTGTGGACTGCCACAGTGTCTCCTCATTCTGGTGCTCTTTTGAAGGAAAATCTGACACTGAGTGGATTTGGATCCGGTAGATCTTAGTCAATCTCAGGGGCTTTGATGGCCTGCATGGAACAATAATACATAGTACAGTGTTAACAATAATGAATAAAATGAGGCGATGTGCAGAGAAAGGTGGAAAGGGGGAGTTACTAGGTTGGCTTAGATTGAGTTGTCAGGGAATGTTGCCTGAAAAGTAATGTTTGGGCAGTTGTGTGCATAGTTAACAAGACTCTTTTCTGGAGAAGATCTAGAAACAGAACATTCCAGGAAGACAAGCAACGAAACCAGTTCCCAGGACAGAAATTAGCTTTCTTGTTGTTGTTTATTTTCATTATTTCTAGAATTAATAAGACTGCCAGTGTGCCTGGAATGAATAAATTAAAGAAGGGAAAAAATGGAGAAGATAAACATGAGTCCCACCATGTAGGAATTGCAGGCTATGTAGGCACTGCTATGTTATAAAATGTATATAATCTGATGGAAAGTCTTTGATATATATTTTTAAAGGGCACTGGCTGGTGTACTGGAGAAAATATGGGTGTGGCATGGATAGAAGTTTAAAATAGAGACAAACTGAAAGCAAATGCTGTACTTTAGGTGTAAGAAGATTTGAAGTAGCAATGCATCAAAGTTGATTTCCAACTTTCTAGTAAAAGTGATTTTACTATGCTGCCATTATTTACTAGAAAGAAGAGACCAACAAAGAAACAGGTTTAGGACTTGGGAATAGAGAATAAAGGGTTTGTTCTTGGTCATGCTAGTGTTCAGGTATTTATATAATATCTAACTGGATAATTCAAAATCCACATTTGAAAGAATAAACCTGGAGTTTAGCAAAGGCAAAATTGGAGTCATCGACATTGAGTTGGTAGGTGAGGTCACGGAAGCTGTAGATATAAGCTGTTAATGAAAATGAAGAAGATTGCTTGTGGAGATTTTTAAAAATCATAGCCTATCTTGAAGGACACCTCTCACAGTCTCCAGGCACAAAACCATTTCGTGAGGTAGATCATAGGATATCACTAGCTGACTGTCACTAGCTGGCTCTTCACTCTTGTCTACCATTTAATCAAATTCCCATTTGTCTAAAGCCTTTCGGATGACTTTGGCTATCCGAGGTTGCTTATGGATGCTTAAATTGCTAAATGTCAATGGATTTATTCTGTTTTTAAAGAATTTTCAACACTCATTCAAAATCTAGCTTAATAACAACAAAAATCCCAAATCTTCAAAATGTCAAAATTGTTTATTAAAACTAGCTTTAAAATACCAGATGCTCTTACTGTGCCACATTATCAAAATTAATTATTAACATTTATTCAAAACACACATACAAAACTCTGAGGAAAGATGGCTTTGATGTAGTACAGGAGCATGAAAGCCACCTCAAGTTAGGACAATTTCAGGCAGACAACACCAATGAGAGATCCTACAGATCTCCAGCTCGGGATCTGCTTCTGGAAACCCAAAATGAAAACAGAAATGAACTGATATACAGACTTTTCTCATATTTGTTGAAAACGGATCACTGTCTCAAATATAAGCATTAGAGAAAGGAGTGTGAATTCTAACTATGTCCCACAGAAAGCTGAGCATTTCAGACATAGGACTGAATTCTTCTGCCAATATGTCATGGTGAATCCATTCAGAGAAGGAGAAAGGAATATCAGACATACACGTGGATGTGAATTGGGTGAGGGCATGTGTCAATACGGGGCACACTGAGGATTTGGCTACCTCATGTCGTTTGTATTGGTTTCCTTCCAGCTACTTCATACACAGATGGACCTGTTAGATTTAAGAGCATGGGGCCAGTCAGACAAGAGTCCCTGCTGTATATAATTACACAGTGTCCTTGACCTATAAGATTGTCAGAATAGAGAGAAGGAGGTAACTAGCTCTGAGAGTATGGATGCCTTCTTTGAAAGACTTCATGTTCACATCTACCCTTTGATTCTGAGGCTTGAAATCCCACTCTTTAAAATTTAAGACAGGGAAAGAAGGATAAAAGTCTGAAGCTATTAGAAGTTAACGAGAACATGAAGCAAACTTATTCTTAGACACAGTAGGGAATATCCCAATAAAACCTATGTTTCCTGATCAACATAGAGAGAGCTCCAATTCCCAGGGGGCACCCAAATGTTTCGTTCTGAAAAGGTTCCATCCACATCTTACCTGTTCCTCCAGACCTTCTTACTATGCGGAGGAACAGACATAATTCACCTACTTCAACTTCTCACGTTTCTGTCCCATAAAAATAATATAGTAACAAAAGCTAAATAACTTCAAAAGATGGGAGGACTCCAGAAGGTTCACAATACAGGCTCACTGACTTGAACAGAAGGATGGAAAAATGCATGTGTGTATTTTACAGGGATGATATCCATGTTTTGCCATATAATTATATTAGTTTCCAAGTGTAACTACTGAATTCAAAACAAATAATTGTTTCTTTTTATGATAAAGAATGTTTGGCCCCATTTTCCCCCAACATGTTCACACTTCATACTTCTTGGAGATTTAGTAAAGATTTATGCAGTTACATAGTCACTAGAGGTCACCCTTACAATTTTGAATCTTGTGAATGTATGTAGGTTATTTTTGTGAGAACAATTCAAATGTTAACTCATGACATGTAAAGGTTTTAATGATGATCCCTCAATTTAGCTAAATAAACTACCTAAGTGCTACGTTTACCTTTTTAGTTATTAAATATATCATCGGTGGTTTCCTGACGTGTTTAAGAGACGCTAGAAAGTAAGTGAGAACCTGATATCAAAGCACACAGTAAATGTACAACAAAATACCATTCCATCACTTATGTTCCCAGAAGAAAAATTCACCTTACGTTTGCTGTAACTGCTATTACAAGTCTTTAGAAAGGTAATTCATGCACAGCCTCATTCTCATAAATGCCAGTGATCATCTCCTGGATCCATAGCTAAGTCACCCGTGGAAATGCAGGCACAGCACTTGGCTCCTCACACCCCCAAGTGTCAGGAGAGTTCCAACAGGAAAGGAAACAACAGACATTTGCAAATGACAGGGGAACAGCAAAAAGAGGAACAAACCCCTCTTTAACCCATCTGTGACCATCTCTGTTCTCACACTCACTCCTAAAACTTCCAGGTAATTAGAGTGTGGTGATCAACCCTGGGTCTCTAGGTGAGACAGACATCAGCTCAGGTGTCTCCTTTGATTTCACATCTCCTGGGAGACAAAAGTTTAAGGAGTTAGGAAAAGACTGGAAGGGCAGGAGGCTGGGCAACTAGACAGAAGGCTGTGGACAAGGTAAGTAACCCCTTCACCTGGCATCTGTAGTCAGATGACCAGGAGCTGGAGCATATTCTCAGTGGGCATAATCAACTTCAGTAAGTGAAGAAAGAAAATGAAAAAAGTAAGTGTGAGGATGGAGGAAACTGATAATAATGACTGTAGACTGGGGAGCCAGACTGCAAGGTTGGGATCTCATTTCGGCTACTGAAAAGGAGCAGACCTTGAGAAAGTGCAAGCATCCATTTTCCCAAGTTATAATAGTACTATAAGGACAAAATTTGACTTTATATAGGTATACACAGAGATAGGGAGATATGTACACATGCATTCACACATAGATACACATACATGTGAATACACAGACACATAGGTGTACACACACACACACACACACATACACACACACACCCTCCCGGTCTAAGCGCTTGGCCAAAATTGATGTTTGAAAAGTCCTCCTCATGCATTGTGTTAGCTGAGGAAAGCATATCTCCTTAATCAAAACCCAGGAAATATGGACCCAATATACAATTGGGTGTGGGGTGAGATAGGATATTTGAAATTGAATCTGAAAACCCAGGCTATTTAGTCACCATAATAATATGGCTGAAACTGATTTCTACTCCTTCAGTCTCTTTAAAAGGCATCATAAGCCATTTATTGATCTTTACAGAAGAAGAAATAAGGGGAAAAATATGCCAATTGACCATGAAGTCAGGCCATCCAATTTCATTTACACACTTGGGCAATGGGCCTGCCAGACTCTCTCAGTAGGCTCAGCTGTACTGAACATAAAAAACCAAAATGAAGCCCAGCCAGTGTGGCTCAGTGATTGAGTGTAAACCCAGCCAGGTGGTCATGGGTTGGATTCCCAGTCAGGCTGAATCCCCAGTAGTGGACATGTAGGAGGCAGCCTATCAATGATTCCCTCTCATCATTGATGTTTCTATCTATCTCTCCCTCTCCTTCCTCTCTAAAATTACACACACACACACACACACACACACACACACAAGTTAGAGGCCTCTGAACTCAAGGAAAGAAGAAAGCTGAAGCGCAGTATTCAGGAAGGCCACACTAGAAATGATCATTGCAGGTCCCAAGGCTGGGCTCATAAGCGGGCTAAGGTTGTATCCAGCCACATGTGTCCTTCCCGCTGCAGTCTCAGCCTACAGAACACAGAAAGCTGTAATGAAAGCCGAAAACCACAGGCAGGGACATGCAAGGATATCTGCTCATTCCACCTCTAAGGCATGTGCTTAAGAAGTGAGAAAAAACTATTGCTGTCAATATTTATGATCCAAAGAGCCAAACAACCTATCTGGAGACTTTATTATTTGTGTGTCTTTCTATGGCCCCAAGAACTTGGCACACAGGGTGCTGCCATTTGGAAATGGCTATCATAGCACGTCTGTGGCAGAAAGCCACACTGCTCTGTGGACTCACCTAAGACAACTTTCCCATGGTCCAAAATGGGACAACACCTACTTCTCACTAGTTTGGTAAAGCTGACAAATGAACAAAATGAGAATGCACTTCAAGAAGTTTTAGCACAGTGCCTGATAAGTGCCTAATAAATAGTAACTGCTATAATTATTATCTCCATCAACAGAAAGAAAGGAAATGTCCCTACTGTTTTAGTTTATTCCTGATATTGATTTATCTACTCTGTTTGCAATTCTAAGAACTGCCATTGAGAGAAGAAGGGGATACCAAGCCTTTTCTTATTTTCTTTTGCACTATTTAAGAATTTTTGCACGCACACACACACACACACACACACACACAAAGAGTTGTGAACCTGTTTTTTTTTTTTGTTCAACAAGGATAATATAAACATGGTACCTACTTCCCTGTGTTTCAAGAAAGCTATTATCTCTAGAGGCAGAGGAAGGGAAAGGAGGTCTCTAAGATTCCTTAGAAAGAGGAGGACCAAACTTCCCAGCCACTTGGATTTTCTCAAAGGATGCTCACCCTCCGTGAGAATAGCTCCACTGAGAAATATGTCTAAGGTTGCTGCCAAAAAAAAGGGAAGTGTCTTCCCATAAAACAATAGCAAGACAAAAATAGACTAATTTCTTATGTCTTCATTTTTACTCTTGAATTGATGAGGAGTTGACCTCATAAATAAACTGAGTTTAATATTCACCATTTGGAGAGCATTGGAAAGGACCTGCACTCCCCTCAAATATCTACCCCATCTGTCAGTCCTAGTTTGTCCACAGCAATATATGTCTTCAAGTGTATCCAAATATGTCCTATAAACCTGGGTTAAATAGAGTGTTCAAACAGAATACAAGTATTAAGTATTTTTG